>PVJH01030615.1:0-24669 GCA_004026705.1 Nesogale talazaci
CACATTTGTGTGTGGGGGAGGGGGTGGTGGGGGGGGGCGGTGGTGGTTTGGGGGTAAGCCAGCTGGTCACAATGGAAATATATTAAGGCCCAACCATCTGATTCGGGTTCAGAGATTTAACTCCAGGGCAAGTCCAGCTTTAATGCTCTTCTCGTCTTGCTGAGCAGACAGTGGAAGCTTCACCAAGCCCGCGTCTGAGTGCAGCCCACGCTAATTACACTAGACTTGTTGGCTTCTGCAGAAATGGAAGCAGTGGCATCCATCTGAAATTTAACAGCAATGCCAAAATGAATGCACGCGGTACCTGATGTTCAGGCAAGGTTCACTGACCGACCTGTTAAGATATTCACATAATTTTTTTTAGCTGCTCTTTTTTTTTAATTTATTTTTTTTAATTTTTTTTTTAGGCATCACTGCCCTCAGGTGGTGGGAGTAGGAGGCTCAGCCTTTGCTCTTGGGAGCCGGAATTGAACCTCCGTCCCAGTGGGCCGCAGTCCCTCGCACAACCACTACGCCACCGGGGCTCAGCCCTTCACGTAATTTTTGATAAATTGATCCTCCACGCTCTGTCCCATCATTGAACTTAGTGTATAGCTGGACATCCCCTGTCTATGCAAAGTTGTTCCTTGTCAGCTTTGACTTGGCACAAAGATCAGGGGTCATCTGGTGACCAGAAAGGCAGCCATAAAAGCTAAAGGCACCGCTCTCAGGAGCAGCGCTGGGTAGCGCCCCCTGACCACCAGAGGCAGTGATGCCCACAACAAAACAAAACAGAACAAAGCTGAAGGCAGCTGAACCGCTGATCGCAGAGCCAGCAACATCAAAGTAAACATCACAGCCATGGTTTAGACACGCCCCCTTGCAAGTTCTGTTCGGATCTATCAGTCAGGATGAAAAGTAGCAGTATCCGGCACGGTCTGGCTCTTCTGGCCTCAGGCTAAATGAGGCCATGGCTCGTTAGCCCTGTAGACTAGTCTCCTCTCTGAAATTTGGTTTTCTTCTTTCTCTTTTGCTCCTGGTAGTTGAGGCCAGGAGTATTTTAGATGGCTGCTCACAAGCTTTTAAGGTCCCAGAAACTAACCTCACTCGGATGTACAATATGAACTCTGTGAGCTGTTTTATGCCAATGAGGCCAAAGCCTTGAAACCCAGAAAACCCATCTTGAAAGGTGTTTGGTTATGTCTGAGAATATCTATAACTGTGTCTTTTATTAATACATGCAGGTGCACACATATCTGTACATACATGTTCGTATGACTATATATGTACTTGTGTACTTACCCGTCTGTACACTTATATGTCTGTACTCCTGTATATGTGACCATATATTCATTTTTTGGTTATTGTTGTTATTGTGACCAAAGTATATGTACCATATTAGCACAGACACCCTTTGTTTCTAGTTCACTTCTTCGTGGCACTGCTCAGTTTGGTCACGCTGTACTCATTATTCACATCTGTGCTACTTTCTGCATCAAAAATAACAACCTAGCCCTCACAGGGTGGCACTACAAGTCACCAGTCAATGTTGACTTGGTGGCAGTGGAAGTGATGCCTCAGTGGGGGGATTGTTGATGTGCTCCAACATGAAAGGACAATGATGCCTCTAAGGTGAACCTGAGACACATATAAACTATAGATGCATGAATGGATTTTAATCTTGCACTTAATTTTAGCCCCAATCTAAGAACAATTGGGTCTTATGACATGGCCCTATGTGATGCTCACTATCATAAAGAGATCACTGAAAACATGAGTCTGACAGCAAAGCCAGGTGAAGGAACTCGACGTTGCCTGGCTATGAGAAAGAACCTTGTCCAGAGTCGGAAAGGCTTGTCTTCAAATGAACAGCCATCAAAGTGAGGTGTCAACTAAGTCCACACGGAAGAAGCACACTGTAAGTAACATAATCCAACTCTAAAATAAGAATGGCATCAGGGTTTGAATTGTGTACATCTGGTTTGTACACGGTCACGGGTGATAGAGGAAGCCCCAAGTCCATTTGCGAGGGTCCACACATGGATTTAGCTGCCAGTGATTCCTGCAAATCCTATTTAGGGATGTAGATAGTCCAGTTACCAGACAGAGAACCTTGTAGAGTCGACTATGGCAGAAATAGTTAGGTCAAAAAGTAACATCTTACTATTTGACCTCCCTTTAGGCCCATTTTAAAATTGTTTCAATTTTTTAAAAAAGTGAAGGGAGAATTCACAATACACGCAGACTAAGTCCCTGGGGCATCCCCTCTGACCTTGAACCAGGATGTGAACAGTTTGCTTAGGCCTTGGGAAGTGGATTGCTGCAGATGCAGTTAGGTCAAAATTGAGCACTATGTGATTTGATCTCCCTTATCATCCATTGGTTTTTAAAATATTTTTCTGCATTCTTTTCTTTTCTTTTTTTTTTGGTGGCATCGCTGCCCTGGTGAGAGTAGGAAACTCTGCTTTCTTTTCTATTGAGGTTTTTAAAATCTTTACTTTGTTATTCTTGCTTGCTTTGCTGTTTTTAAATGTTTTTCTGTAAATGAAATCCAGGTTACACAACTCTATGTTGCCAGTGAGGCAGTAACTGGATGAATGATCCCTTGGGGGTATGGCAAGGGAGGGTGGAGGGAAATGGAAAGATAATAATGTCCTGGATTTGGCCAACATGACCTTATGTCTGTAGTAGTTGTGATGTTCCTGATTTTCCTCACCATATTGATTATGTCTTTTTTTTTTTGGCATCACTGCCTCTGATGGGCGTGGGCACTACCCAGTGCCACTCCTGAGAGCCACCGCTAGATGTGAACCGCCAAGCCCGCAGGCTGCAGTCCCGCACTCAACCACTTATGCCACCGGGGCTCAGCCCGATTGTATCTTTTTTCTTTGTCTCTTCAGAGACTTGTCAACTTTAAAGGCTTTCTTTTGCTGTTTAATTTTTTTTTAATTTTTTTATTGTGAAGTAGATGAAGGTTTAAGGTTTACAGAACTTTTCTTTTGGTTTGGTGCTTTGTAGTGATTTCTAATTCATTAATTTTGGTTCTTATTGTTTCCTCCTTTATGCTTTCTTTGAAATTAAGTAGATATCTCTCTGTTTGTCTCTCTAGTGGGGTTGGGAACGAGCACTTAGCTTAGAGTTTGTCTTATTTTTCCTCTAGCAAATGCACTTGAAAAATCATTGTATTGGGGGTTTATACAACTCTTATCACAATCCATCCATCCATCGTGGCAAGCACATTTGTATATTTGTTGCCATCATCATTCTCAAGACATTTGCTTTCTTCTGGAGTCCTTGGTATCAGCTCATTTTCCCCCTCCCTCCCAAATTATGCATTTTTTGTTTGTTTTTGTTTTGTTTGGGGGGGCATCACTGCCCTCTGGTGGGAGTAGGAGGCCCAGCCTTGCTCCTGGAGAGCTGCTGCTGGATTTGAATCGCCAAGCTAGTGGGCCACAGTTCCTCACTCAACCACTACGCTACTGGGGCTCAGCTCCCTTAACATATGCGTTTTAAGGCTTTAAATTTACTTCTAGACATGGTTTACACTCCACAAATTTCATATGTTGTTATTTCATTAATTCAAAAATTCTCTCATTCTAATTTGTTATCCAGTATTGCTGTAACAGAAACATCACAAGTAGGTTACCTTTAAATAAGAGAAATTTATTTTCTCAAAGTTCAAGAGACTGGACGTTTGAATTCAGAGAGTAGTTCTGGGGAGAGGTGCTTCATCTATTTTAGCTTCTAGTGGCTGACAATCCTTGAAATTCTAAAATTGTGGGCTCTCCTGTCCCTATTATATTAAAATCTGTCTGTCTGCTTTCGGTACCTACTGATTTCTAGGTCTAATCTATACTTCACCATTTGTCTGTCAGCATTTTTGGGGGTCAGCTTTCGCATTAGACACAGATACGTGATCTGGATGAGCGAGGCCATTTAGCAGATCCTAACTGGCACCAAGGATCAGAGTCAGGGCACGAGTTAAATAAGGCACCAAGCTGTTAGGTTTCTGGAGTGGGAGGCTGGTTCTTGCATCGCCCCGATGAAAGAATTCATGTGGCAGAAGCAGGTTTGTAAATCCAAGTGATTTTAATGAACGAAAGGAAAGTTTCCGGTATTAGTCTCCAAAAAGTTTATGTGATTTCTGGAAAGCTTACAACATCGCAAGAGGGCTGCGCCAAGAGTTTGAATAACCACGTGAAAAGGACATGAACAAGAGCGCTGAACCATGCGTGCAGAACCGAGAGCAGGAAATCCCAGAGGAGTGCCCTGAGAGGGAAGCCTGAGTGGGGCTGCCCCCCCTGGGGTGGGACTGGGGGGCACGTGGGCACCCCTGCCCTCCAACCTGCAAGTGCACACTTGAACAGAAGAGTCAAAGGGAGGACTCAAAAGTGCCTTGGTCTTTCTATGGGAGACTTAGCCCCTCTGGCTGGGGAGGGGTGGCTGAAGTAGCCCATTGGCTGCGTTTAAGTGCACCTGGGTGATGTCATGTGGCTGGGCTTAGTCTGGGCATCCAAGTGGACCTCCTGCCTGGGCCTAAGGGGCTTGTGTCTGGACATGCTCAGTTTGGGTCTTTCCATAGGCGTCTAATTAATGTGCCTGATTTCTTTCCAACCCCGATGCAGGCATTGGGGAGACAATCCCCCTTAGGCCCTTATTCTGGGTACCTAACAAAACAAAGAAAACTGTCACAAACTCCCGATCGGTGGCAGAACAAAATATCACAGCTATAGGTAGGGAGTACAGAATTGGGAAAGGGACCATGATGGGGACGAGTACATTATGTGAGACAGAAGATCTTACAAGACTGTTAGAGAGCCAAGGCAACCAGGGCAGACTGATCGGACATGGCTCGACTACTCTCTCCTAGCACTGACTGGTGGTGGCGCGATTCTGCTTTGGACTGCTGTGTGGTCAACAGTTCAAAATCCCCTGCTGCTCCTCGGGCAAAGGACAAGGCTTTCTACTCCAGGAAACAATTCTCCTCTTGGAAATTCACAGGGGCAGTTCTACCACATCCCCTACAGGCTCACTGATGGTGGTGGGCTTTCTGTCTTGATTACTTTCTATGAAGGATACCTCCAGGCAAGCCCCTAAAACACCCCTCCACCCTAGATGGGCTAGAGAGGTAATCTGCATGCCAGGGTACTTTAGACAAGATGATCTACTTCCGTGGTTAATGATCAGAAGATTTCAATGCAGGTCTAATATATGGGGGAACCTCGCAAGTGGATTTTGAACTGTCGCTGTCATCCAGTCTTCTGCAAACCAGGGTCAGAATTTAGGCTCTGATTGGCAGGGTCCCCACTGAATGCTTTCTAACCATGAACAGTCCTGCCCTCAGGCGGTAGCACTGGAAAGTGGGTTGCCTCCTCCTCACCCCTACCCCGAGCCAGCTGAGTTCAGTGCCTTCCAGTCAGCCTCTGTACCACAGAATGAAACACGGCCCAGTCCTGGGCCATCCTCACAACTGTTCCTGGGTCTGAGCTCATTATTGCAGCCACCGTGTCAATGTACCTTGTTGAGGGACTGCCTCTTTTTCATCGCCCCTCTCCCAACATGATGTCCTTTTTCAGGGATTAGTCTTTCCTAATAATATGTCTAAAGTCTCTCCATCCTTGCCTCTAAGGAGCTCTCTGGCCATACTTCCTCCAAGACAGGTGGGTTTGAATTTTTAGCAGTCTCTGGTACTTTCAATATTTTTCTCCAGCACTAAAATTCAAATGCTTTGATTCAGTTGAACTCTGGTGGTGCAGTGGTTGTGTGCGGGACTGCAGCCACAGGGTTGACAGTTCAAATCCAGCAGCAGCTCTCCAGGAGCAAGTGATGTGGGGGCAAAAAATGCTTTGATTCTTCTCTGGTCTTCCTTAATTCAGTGTCCAACTTTCACACGCACAGGAAGCAACCGAAAACTGAGGCAGTCTCCCTTAGGGACTTCCCTGGTGTATTTATTATTTTTTTTTTTTTTCAGAGTCTCCACAGTGTATTTCCCGCTGGCAGGCAGGCAGGCGGCCACGGGAGCCACTGTGACTGGTGGATGCCAAGTCTTCTCCCCGGGGCCCTCAGGGGCAGCCGCCGCCCGCCCCGCCCCGCAGGTTCGCTCCTTGCTCCCAAATGGAGGTGGGCTGGCAGCCAGTGCCCGGAGTGAGTCCACGCAGCAGCCATGGACCCTGGTCTCGCAAGACACTGGGCAGGCCTCTGGGGCCGCAGCCCCTGCAAGTTCTCGGATCCGGGCTACTCCAGCACCACAGTGCCGCCCACGGCCTCCAGGGCCGCCTTGATCTTCTCCGCCTCCGCTTTGCCCACGTTCGCTTTGATCTCCTGGGGCAAGCTCTCCACCAGCTTCTTGACCTGCACCAGGTTGATGCCCTGGACGTAACTCTTGATTTCCTTGATGAGCTTCACCTTGTCCACAGGCTTGGCCTCGGTCAGGCGGACCGTGAAGTGCGTCTGCTCCTTCTGCTTGGGGATGTCCTCCTCGGCCTCCTCAGGGGCTGCCGCTGCGACAGGGGCAGCCCCGGGCATCACCGCCTGTGGGCATCAGCCCGACATCCTGGATCTTGAGCGTTTTCTTCAGGAGCTCGTTGAGGTCGGAGATCTCCAGGAGCGTGAGGCTGGCGATGTCCTGGACCAGCTGCTGGATCTTGGGGGGGTATTCCTTGGGGGGCGTTATCCAGGGGGGCACCGGCCAGCGCCTCGGCCCGGAGGCAGCTGGGGCTCCTCATCTGTCGGGCCGCACAGACGGCCGGTCCCTGTGGCCTGGCGAGGCAGAACGCAGCGCCCTGGAGCCCGCAGCCCCTGCAGGGGACGAGCAGCCGCCGGCAGCATCGGTGCGCGGACTCCCGGTGTATTTTTTTTTAATGTACATCACCATCCTGGGGGTCAAATAGTCATGAGTCTTGCCCTGATTGTCTTGATCAGAAGTCCCTGGACTTACAAGTCCAAACTTGTAAATGCTTCTGTCTAACACAATGGACCGGCATGTATCTCAGTCATGATCCTTCTCCTGTAGTCCCACCTGTAACTGTTGCATTTATTGCCAAAAAGCACATTTCAAAATCCATCTTGAATTACAATACTGTCTGTGATAGTATTACATCTATTCACCTTCAAGTAAATCCAATAAATTGTTCAAATTTAAGCACCAGCCACCAAAGATAGTAATGAAGAAATTGAAGAATGTGGCCAATATCTTTAGTTGGAAATTGACCAAAAGCACAATTGAGATGCATTGAAAATGATTGGTGATTGGAAAGCAAAAATTGGGAACAAAGAGGAAGGATAGTAGATGGAAAATATGGTCCTGGTGATAGAAATGAAGCTGGAGATCCCATGATAGAATTTTGCAAGACCAATGACTTGAAGAAAGGACAGGGCAGTTAAGCCCAGGCCAGCGTATGACTATGGAACAGACCATCAACTGCCGATATGTAAGTTCAGGTTGAAGATGAAAAAAATTAACAAAGGGCTGAGCCCCGGTGGCGTAGCAGTTGAGTGCAGCACTGTGGCCCACTGGTTTGGCAGTTCAAATCCAGCAGCAGCTCTCCAGGAGCAAGGTTGGGCTTCCCACTCCCACCAGAGGGCAGTGATGCCTAAAAAAATAATAATAAAAAAATTCAAACAAGTCCACCAGAACCAAAACATGACATTGAGTGTATCCTACCTGAATGTCCAGAACATCTCAAGGATAAAGTTGACCGATGCATTGAGCACTGATGACAGAAAACCTGATGAGCTGTGGGAGGACATCAAGAATATCGTTCCTGAGGGCCAGCAGGGACTACTCCCCAGGGCTGGCAGGGCAGGGTGACTGCGAGGGTGAGATAAGACTGCATGCGATGCCGGCCCAAAGTTTCTGACACAGTTTTTCTTCACAAACAAGCTACTCGAAAGCTTATTGTGCCCATTTTGGGGGGGTAAAAACTTGAAAAGTAGGTTATTCTACACCGAGCAATATAAATAAAACATTTGAAAATTAAAAAAAACTCAAAAGGAATATCTTTCATGAAGAAAGCATAGGTCATTAAAGGCAGAAAATAAAGACAAAAATCAAAGTGGATATCAGAAAGGACTCTGAAACTTGCTCTTAATCATAGAGTAACTAAAGCCAATGGAAGGATGGATGAATTCAAAGAGCTTATTAGAAATATCAAGGGGACCCTCAAGAAGACCAAGTAAAATACTGTAATGAAGTGTGCAAAGACCTAGAGTTAGAAGACCAAAAAAAGGAAGAACATGCTAAGCACATCTTAAGCTGAAATAGCTCAGGAAAAAAATACAAGTCTTGAGTTGCAAAATTGAAAGATGGAAAGATGGGCAACATATTGAAAGATGAAGGAAGCATCAAAAGAAGATGTGAAGAATACACAGACTAACAGCCAAAAAGAACTCGTAGACATTCCACCAAGTTAGGGTTAGTATGTGAGCAAAAATCAATGGTGCTGAAGGGAGAAGTTCAAACTGCACTAAATGCATCAGCCCCAAACAAGGCTCCATAGAATACCAAATGAAGTGTTTGAACAGGCTTATGCAGCCCTGGAGGCACCCACTCATCTGGAATGACAGCTATTTGGCCAACTGACCGGAAGAGATCCATGTTTTCCCCCATACCAAAGAGAAATGACCCAACAGAATAGAACAATATCACTGATATGAAAGTAAAATTTTGTTGAAGATCACCCAGGAACAGTTGCTGCAACACTTTGACAGGGAGCTGCTAGAAGGTCAGGCTGGAGTCAGAAGAGGACATGGAACAGAGATATCATTGCTGACGTCAGATGGATTTTGGCTCAAAGCAAATAATACCAGAAAGCTGTTTACTTGTGTTTTATTGACTATGCAAAGACATTGACTGTGTGGATCAAAACCAACTATGGATAATCCTAAGAATGGGAATTCGCTGTCATTGTGCTCATGAGGAACTTGTACATGGATCTAAGGTCAGATCTTTGAAGAGAACAAGGGAATACTACTGCATAGTTTAAAATCACGAAAGGTGTGTGTCCGGATTGTATCCCTTTACCATATTTACTCAATCTCTATGCTGCGTAAATAGCCCAAGAAGCTGAACTACATGAAGAAGAACACGTCATTAGCATTAGAGGAAAGCTTATCAACAATCTGCAATATGCAGATGTCATAGCTTGCTTGCTGAAAGGGAGAAGGACTTGAAATACCTGCTGAAGCAGATCAAGGACGGCAGCCTTCAGTAAGGATTACAACTTAATGCAAAAGAAAATCAAAATCCACACAACTGCCCCAATTGGTAGCATGATGATAAATGGAGAAAATAGTAATGCTGTCAAGGGTTTTGTCATGTTTAAATCCACAATCCATGCTCATGGAAGCAGCACTCAATAAATGAAATGTTTTATCACACTAGGAAAATCTGCTGCACGAGCACTCCTATCTCCCTTTTTTTTTTTTTAGGTATCACTGCCCTCTGGTGGTGGGAGTAGGAGGCCCAGCCTTTGCTCCTGGGAGCGGGAATTGAACCTCCATCCCAGTGGGCCGCAGTCCCGCGCACAACCCATCTCATTTTAAAGTGATCATTTATCGGGATGCGGGCCATGGGAGAAGGGGAGGGTGGGGAAGGAGATGGTGTTGACCAGCCCAAGGATAAGGGTATATCAATTGATCCACAATTAGAGACAAGGTAGATGTGAGAAGTCCAGTAGGGGCATATCAAGGGTAATGTAACAGAGAGAAAATACTGAAACTCAATGGAGGCTGAATATGATAGTAGGACAAGAGGGAAGTAAAAGGAAATAGAGGAAAGAACTGGGGGTAAAGAGCTTTTATGGAGGTTTAAATACAGGCATGTACATAGGTGCATATATTTATGTGACAATGGGGGAAATAGATCAACGAACTTATACATATAGGCTTAGTAGCAGAACAGCAGCAGATGGCCATTGGGCCTCCACTCAAGTACTTCCTCAATGAAAGAACACTTTGTTCTATTAAATTGGCATTCTATGATGCTCACCTTCCCTGATTACTGATCACTGAAGCCAAAAGTGTGCATAAGCAATGATGGTGAAGAAGCTGATGGTGCCCGGTATCAAAAGATGTAGCGTCTGGGTCTTAAAGGCTTGAGTAAACAAGCGGCCATCCAGCTCAGAAGCAACAAAGCCCACATGGATGAAGCACATCAGCATATGGACCATGAGTTGTCAAAGCGATCAGTTATCAGGGTTTAAGAACTAAAAACCATAACATTGCATGCTCGCTTTGCTGATATGATCACTGAAGACAAATGTGTGCATAAACAAATGTGGTGAAGAAAGCTGATGGTGCCTGGCTATGAAAAGATAGAGCATCTGGGGTTTTAAAGGCTTGAGTAAACAAGTGGCCATCCAGCTCGGAAGTAACAAAGCCCATATGGAAGAAGCACACAGGCCTGCGTGACCACGGGGTATTGAAGGGATCCAGTGTGAGGCAACCAAGAACTAAAATTTTATCATTATAAATAGGAGGGAGTACAGATTGGGGAACCAAAGCCCATCAATAGGTGAAGTGACAACCTCTTACAGAGGGGTTGCAGGGAGATGAGCCAGTTAAAGTACAGTGTAATAACAACAAAATATGCATCTTTTCTCTGGTTCTCAAATGCTTCCTCATACCCACTATCATGCTCCCAGTTCTACCAAACAAGTCCAACTAGAATAGGGGATGTACACTGAAGTTGGAAACATGGGGAACTTAGGATAGATATTCCCACAGGACGAGTGATGAGGGTGGTGATACTGGGAGGGTGGAGGGGTGGTGGAGTATAAAGTGGGAACTAATTTCAGGGATCTACATATAACCTCCTCTCTAGGGCACAGCCAACAGGGAAGTGAGTTAAGGGACACACTGGACAGTGTATGATATGAAATAGCAATTTGTAAATTATTAGAAGTTCATGGGGGGAGGGAAGAAGGGAAATATGGGGAGGTGGAACTGGGGGTCTAGGTGGAGGAAAGATATCTTGAGAGTGATGATGGAAACAAGTGTGCAAATGAGATCTGCATACAATTGATGCATGTATGGATTGTGAGGGGAGGTGTATGAGTACCCAATAAAATGATTCATTTTTTAAAAAGGGAGGGGAGCTTTTTTAAAGAGGAGCTTGTACCAAGGGCTCAAGTGGAAAATGTTTGGAAATGAATGTGGTAACATGTGTTCAAATGTGCTTGATATGGATGATGTACTGAATGTTATAATAGCTGTAATAGCTGTAAGAGCCCCCAATAAAATTATTTTTAAAAAGTGATCATTTATTAGGGGTGCTTACAGAAATTATAATAATCCATAATCAAGTGTACTTGTACGGATGCTACTATCATCATTTTCAAAACAATCTTTCTACTTGAGCTCCTTTATCAAAGACTTTTTTACAGTGTTGAAGAGGCAGGGTGTTATTTTGAGGACTCTGGTGTGCCCGAACCAAGCCATGGTGTTTGCAATTGCCTCACCTTGGTGATATAATGGTTAAGTGTTAGGCTGCTGTGGCAGTCATGCACTCGTGTGTCAATTTCATGATTCGGAATATAGGGGTGGAGTCTAGCCTGACAATCTGAAGAATGAGACCTCTGTGTGGGCATGGCTTTCTCTGAGAATTCTGGGAAGTCTCATGGTATTTCCCTTGTGGAGATGAGAGACCACCTCCCCAGTTGTTGAGAGACGAACTACGGACAAGACAGCATGCTGAGCGGTGCTGATTCCGGGAGAATGGAGGAGGCGGAGGAGAGGTCACATAGGTTTGCCCTGATGAAGCCAAACCTTTGGGGCTGGAGAAACCACATGGAGACTTCTGCCAGTGAGTGCTCAGATGCTTGGGAGGCCATGGGGAGACCCCTGACAACGCTGAAAGGCTTCTACTGCCACCAGACACACAAGACTCTGCACCCACTGGCTTGTGATTGTCCTGGTGTCACTGCATGTGCTTTGTAAGTTGGAAGGAGACTTTATAGACTGGTATTGGACGGGTATTGGTTGGTATCGGACTTAGGACCTTGGACTGGGTTGGGATGCTTTCTCAATGTTCCCTTCCTCTTGTATATAAGCCTTTCCCTTATATCCATATGTGTATTTGTGAATTTGTTTCTCTAGTCTACCCGGACTAACACAGCTGCTAATCATAAAGTCCGTAGTTCAAAAACACAAGGCAGCTCTGAGGAAGAATCTGAGACTTTCCACTCCTGTCGAGTCCCAGTTTCAGAAACTCAGAGGGGCAGTTCTACTTTGTCCTGTAGGGTCAGTATGAGTCGGAATTGACTCGATGGCCACGAGTTTGAGTTTCGCATGCATGTGAAAGCTGGACAGCACAGAGGAAGCCCACAGAAGAAATGACGGTGCTGGGAAAGGTGCTGACAGGACCATGGACTCCCGGAAGAACGAGCCAAGTGATCTTGGAAGAAGTTCTGGCAGGATGCTTCTTATAAGACTCTGGATGTACTTTGGACATATTTTCAGGAGAGCCCAGTCCTTGGGAAAAGACACCATGCTTGCTATAAAGTAGGTCAACAAGAAAGAGGAAGACCGTCAAGGAGGTGGGCGGACGCAGTAACTTCCACAGTGGTCAGCCTCAAACCTACCAACCGCGAGGATGGTGCAGAATTCCACTGTTACACAGAGGGTCGCCACGAGTCAGAACTGGCTGGAGGGTAAGTAATCACAACTCGCAACAATCTGTTCTTTTCAGAACTCAGAAGTGATTACCCTCAAGACACACCCGATGGTCTCATTAACAAAGAAAATCTTCTTCCCGAATGGTGTTGACGTCCATAGGGGGAGGGAGCAGTGAGGGTCCCAAAGTCATATATTTTTTTTTTCCAACTCAATTTTGAGGAGGATACGATTTAATCCATAACACCATTGCAATTTCTTTGATGCATCAATTAGTTAGAAGTATACTGAAAAATTCCCAAACTGGAGGAGGCTTTGAAGACATTTTTAAAAATTAGTTAAATATGCACCATGGTCAAAGTACCTGAATCCATTTCTATCAGTAGTTCATTGTTGGTGCTGAGTGCTTCACTTGCTTCTCTGAGAAATGCTGCTGTCACCTTGATACCACCTTAGTTGCTCTTGGTAACTGGTAGGTGGCTATAACCCCGCCCCCCCCCCCCCCCCCCCCGACTTGGACCATATCCCAGTGGGTCTCCGGTGGGAGAACTGGGGTGGACCGCCTTATCCCATGTGACATTACTGATGGGTAGTCATGAGTGTTTACCAACAAAAGCTCCAGAAATCCAATCTGTGCCCACTTTGGTGAGAGAAAGGCTTTATAAGTCGATTAGTCAAGCACCCAACCCCAGAAAGCAAAGTGGGCCGGACATTTAATACTCTCTAGTTCTCTAATCCCTTCCCTAGTTCCTCATTGGTTGAATACTATGGGGTGGGTGGGGGTGGGTGGGATGAGGTTAACAATCTTTCCCAGCTGCAGCCTGCTTCCTCGAAGTTTCTTCCTCTGTGGCAGATACCCCCTCTCACTGTCTGGGCCCCCGGCCCTCCCGTGATGACTCTGATTCATACGATACTCTTCCCCACATCAACTCTCAGCTGTGCTCTGACTACTTAGCAAACTCTTGGTCTTTGTTCCTTTATTTGCTGAAGAGGGACCATTTTGAGATTTATTTATCACAAAGGAACGACTCATGACCCTATATGACAGAGTGTAACGGCCTTTTGTTTGTAATCTCTCCTGGAGTAGACTGTTAAGATCTTTCCTCCCAGGGAGCTGTTGGCTGGTAAGAATTGCGGATCTTTCGGTTAGCAGCCTAGTGCTTAACCATGGAGCCACCATACCTCCTTAAAGGGTTCATATGTCCCTGAAAATAACATGTGTTTTGCAGCTGTTGGATACAGTCTTAGATGAGTATGGCAAGTAAAGGTTGTTCATTATGCTGTTACACTCTTTTTCGTTTACAAGTCTTCTGTTTGTTCTGTTGCTGAACAAAGCTTGTTAAAAGCTCCCACTTTCAGGGAGTCAGTGGAGGGGTCTGAGGGCCCAGCCCCAATCTCAACTACATGGACAACCACTTCTCCCTCTAGAAGAATTTACTGCAGAGGACAGCACTGAAGCTGCAGCTCGGAGAGGGATGTGTTGCAAAGAAGCGGGGAGAAGAGAGAGTGGAGGCTGCCCACCAAACCTTGAGGTGATCCCAGTTCAGGACAGCCAATGCAGACAGAGCACCATACGGCCAGCCCCACTGCAAGACAACATGTCCCTCACTGACCCACGGCGCTACTGGGGAAAACACTGGAGACACAAGGGTGGGGATTGCACCTGGTCTGACTCTACCACACCAGGGCAAAATACTGTGTGTGTGCAGCAGAGCAGCAGGGGAAGCAGAGAGGTCCCGAGGGAGTGCCAAGGATAGGCTTTGGGGCCAGGGCATGACACCCAACAGACTCAACCCGAGGACACTCAACAAACAGACCTTCAACTATGTACAGGTTTTTCTTTTTTATTATTTTTTTACCTATCTATATTTTCTCTGGACATTGTTTTTTTTGTTGTTGTTGTTGCAGTCATCATTTTGTTTCTTTTGTCACATCGTCTTGCTCTCTTATTTTTTGTGTGCATATTACTATTTCTGCAGGTCTATCCAGATAAGAGAGGCTGGAAGAACAGTCTGGAGGAGAAAACAACAGGACCGATGATTTCCAGGGGACATGGAGTGGGGGAGATAGGGTAAATAAGGTGGTGTCAACAAACCCAGGGACAAGGAAACAACAAGTGATCCAAAATCAGTGGTGAGGAGGGTGTTCAGAGGCCTGGTAGGGCTTGATCAAGGGTAATGTAACAAAGAGAAATTACTGAAACCTAAATGAAGGCTGAGTATGATGGTGGCACAAGAGGAAAGTAAAAAGAAATAGGGGTGTGTGTGTGTGTGTGTGTGTGTGTGTGGGGTGGGGGCTGAGCCCCGGTGGCATAGTGGTTGAGTGTGGCCCACTGGCTTGGTGGTTCAAATCCAGCAGCAGCTCTCTGGGAGCAGGGCTGGGTAGCTCCCATGACCACCAGAGGGCAGTGATGGCCTCCCCCAAAAAAAGAAATAGGGGAAAGAACTAGGAGGCAAAGGGCATTTATAGAGGTCTAAATATAGGCATATACACAGGTAAATATATTTATATATGATGTCAACATAGATCTATGTGCATATATTTATTGGTTTAGTATTAAGATGGACAGTGGGCCTCCACTCAAGTACTTCCTCAATGCAAGAACATTTTGTTCTATTAAACTGGCATCCCGGCCTGAGCCCTGGTGGCGTAGTGGTTGTGCGTGGGACTGTGGCCCACTGGGACGGAGGTTCAATTCCAGCAGTGGGGCTGGGACTCTTACTCCCACCACTGGAGAGCAGTGATGCCCCCCCCCCCCAAAAAAAAAAGTGATGTCAAAAAAATAAAAATAAACTGGCATCCCATGATGTTCACCTTCCCGACATGATTGCCGTAGACAAATGTGTGCATAACTAAATGTGTAAAGAAAGCTGATGGTGCCCAGCTACCAAAAGATATAGCATCTGGGGTTTTAAAGGCTTGAAAGTAAACAAGCGGCCATCTAGCTCAGATGCAACAAAGCCCACACGGAAGAAGCACACCAACCTGTGCTTGTGTGACCACGAGGTATCAAAGGGATCAGGTATGAGGCATCAAAGGACTAAAAATTATATCACTGTGAATGACAGGGAGTACAGATTGGGGGCCCAAAGTTCGTCTGAAGGTAATAGGGCAGAAGGGTAGCAGGGGAGGAGACAAGCCAGTCAGGGTACAGCACAGCAACAATGAAACATACAACTTTTCCTCTAGTTCTTCAATGTTTCCTCCCCCGCCCCCCACCCCCCACTATCATGACTCCAATTCTACCTTACAAATCCGGCTAGACCAGAGGATGTACACTGGTACAGATAGGAACTGAAAACATAGGGAATCCAACACAGATGATCCCTTCCGAAGCAGCGAGAGTGTTGATACCAGGAGGGTGGAGGCAAAGGAGAGTAGATAAGGATCTACCTTCTCCCTGGGGTAAGGACAACAGGGAAGTAGGTAAAGAGAGACATCACCAGTGTGCGACATGACAAAAATAATAATTTATAAATTACCAAGGGTTCATGAGGAAAGAGGGAGGGAGGAGGGAGGGGAAAAAAAGAGTTGCTGATACCAAGAGTTTAGGTGGAAAGCAAATGTTTTGAGAATGACAAGGGCAACAAATGTACATATGTGCTTGACACACAATGGATGGATTGGGGTAAGAGTTGTAAGAGCCCCCAACAAAATGGTCTTAAAATAAAATAAAAGCTTCCACTGTGAGAGATTTTCAACACCAGAACTACCGACATTTTAGCTGGGGTCATTCTTGGCTGTGAAGGGTTGCTCTGTGGATTGCAGGCTGGTTAGCAGCAACCCCGGCCTCGACTTACCAGCTGCCAATAACACCACTCCAGCTTAACAAGCTGAAAGGTCTCCACTTTGCCACGTCTCCTTACGGAGAGAATTGTCCCTGGTTGAAAATCACTCCTTTATTTTACATTGGCATTGTATAAGTGGTGTGTACTTAAAAAGAGGAAAATGAATTCTGGTCATGTTTTCTAATTGAAATATTTAATCTATGTCGGTACGCTGGAAAATACTGTTGATAGATGTAACCTAGGACTTCTCTCACGTATCCTGTGATTTCCGTTCATTTGTCTCTCCATGGATGGGTATTTTATCCCAAAATTTAGCTTCTGGCTTCTGGCACCATTCAGGGCTTCTGGCCTCATGGCAAAGGTGTTCACAGAGGAAATTAACCACATACCCTACTTCCTCTTCCTATTTTTGACTCTCCTTCCTCTCTTGCTTCAGATGAAGAGAGACCAACTGTGGAGCCTTGGATGGCCAAATGCAAGCTTTTAAGACCCGAGACACTTCAGAGCTCAGTACATGCAATTACTGAGCTATCCCATGAAACCAGGACCTTTTGATTTCTCCGAACCCAGAAACCAAATCACCAGGATCAAAGTCTTGGGGACAAAGTCACTGTTCTATATCCTAATGTGCTAAGTAACTACTGCAGTCTTAAAAACAAGGGAGCAGCCATCCAAGGTGCTCCCTCTCCATTTACAGGAAAGAAGCGTGAGGAAACCTGAAAGACACATGGAAACAGCTAACCCAATGGGTTAATGGGCCATGCAAACATCAACCTCCACACCCTGAGATCAGAACTCAGTGGTGCCTAGTTACCACTACCAGCTGCTCTGAAAAGGATCACATTAGAAGGTCTTGGATAGAGTGGGAGAAAAACATGGACCAGAACAGAAAATCTTAAAAGAGACCAGGCTTACTGGTCATACAGTGACTTGTGGAACAGCCAAGATTAGGGGCCTCACTCTTTAGGTCTGGAACTGAACTTACCTCCAAGTTAGAATAACCAACTGTGGTAGTTACATAATGTGGTGTCAATTTGAGGATTGTGTGTGTGTATGCATGGAGAGGGGGGAGATCTAGTTTGTCCATCGGGATATAGGTAATGAAACCTCTGTGTGGGACGTGGCCTTCTCCAGAGGATTCTGGAACTCCTGGATTTCCTCCTTGGAAGTGGAACACATACTCTACTGACAAGACACCTGGCACTATGCCCTGGGGATTGGAGAAGCCACAGGGATCTACTCTGATGTAAGCAGACCGCAGGAGCTGGAGAAGCCACAGAGACCCCCATGCCAGTACTGAGATGCCTACACCACTGCTGGATCCACAAGATTTCCAACCCACTGGTCTGTGATCCTCCTGCATTCAGCACCATTGCATATATTTTGTGAGTGTGAAGAGGACTTTATAGGATGGTATCAGACATATGGACCAATATTGTACTTACGGACTTGATCTGGACTGAGCTGGGACATTTTCTCAATATTCAATTGCTCTTATATAAAAAACTCTTTATTATATACTCGAGTGTCTATGAATTTGTTTCTCTTATCAAAGGAGTAACATTGACTCAAGGACAATGTTCAGAGGGTTAGGAAAGGGGGAGGGTACACATAGGAAATGGATGCAATGGATGAGTTGAATCAAAATGTAAATGCATTGTTGAATGTAAAAATATGATCAGCTCTGTAAACTTTTGTCATGTACACACAAATGGTTTTTTTGGGGGTGCATCACTACCCTCTGGTGGTCGTAGGAGCTACCCAGCGCTGCTCCTGAAAGCCGCTGCTGGATTTGAACTGCCAAGCCCTTGGGCCGCAGTCCCGCACTCAACCACTTACGCCACCAGGGCTCAGCCCACAAAAGGGTTTTTTTTTAATTATTTATTTTTTATTTTTTTAGGCATCACTGCCCTGGTGGTGGGAGTAGGAGGCCAAGCCTTTGCTCCTGTGAGCGGGAATTGAACCTCCATCCCAGTGGGCCGCAGTACCGCGCACAACCACTACGCCACCGGGGTTCAGCCCCAAAAGTTTTTTTTTTAATAAATGAAGACATCATATCCCATGAGGTGTTTGGTTATCCATAAGCAGCTTTAATAGTTTGCTTTATTTTGTTTTGGTCTTTGTTGTAAATATGTCAGTCTTTTTCCTTCTTCTGAGGCACAATTTTTTACAGGTGTAAATTTAGACAGTAATCATATAATTTGGCTGTGCAATCTTACCCTTAATCAGTACAATTTTTCCATCACCATTAAACTGAAATTCAATACTCCCACAATTAATGATCCTTTCCTCCTTCCTTTTCCCTTCTATACACTGGTAATTACTTATAAAATTTGGTCTCTGCACATTCTCTGGCACATTGACCTGTTTTTGGTTTTTTATATAAGTGAGGTCATGCAATAGTTGCTCTTTTGTGACTGACTTATTTTATTCAATATGTATTCAAGTTGCACTCATAATGCATCAGGACTTCTTATCTCCTACTGGGTAAGCAGCTGTTCCATTGTATTTACCACATTTTGTTGTATCCATCCATCCATCCGCTTGCTGATGGGTGCTGAAGCTATTTCCCTCCTCTGGCTATTTTTTTTTTGGGGGGGGGGCATCACAGCTCTCCGGTGGTGGAAGCAGGAGGCCCAGCCCCACTGCTGGAATTGAACCTCCATCCCAGTGGGCCGCAGTCCCGCGCACACCGGGGCTCAGCCTCCTCTGGCTATTTTAAATGGTATTGCAATGAACATTGGTGCACGTCTCTGAGTTTCTGCTTTCAAGTCTTCTGAGTCTATGCTTAGGATGGAAATTGCTGGGTTGTATGGTAGTGCTAGTTTCTGTGTTCTGAAGAGCCACGATATTGTTTTCCCCAGTCACTGTACCACTTTGCATTCCAAGCGGCAATGGGTAAAGGGTTCTAATTTTTCTACATCTTCACCATTTGTTATTTCTTTCTTTTTTTTTGGTTTGCTTTTAATATTAGTCACCCTTGAGGGTATGTCATGGTATCTCATTGTGGTTTTGATTTGCATTTCTCTGATGGTTAATGATATGGAACTTTTCCCCCCATGTGCTTTGAATGCTCTCTTTGCCTTTTTAAGCCCTTCTATTTTATGATTGGGTTGTTTCTTTGTTACAAAACAATAACAAGTTCTTGATCGAGGGCAGTTATCTGGAAAAAATATCCCCTCCCACCCCAACCACCCGACCCCAAAGAAAAAGTGTGCTTGGTAATACTGTGGTGAAGGTAAGGTTAAAACATATTGAAAAAAGCAACAAAACAAGCTTGATGTATACTTGTGGGCTAAAGTGTGTTGTAGTTTCAACACTTTCAAGCTGAATGAAATGACTGGTTTGGAGGAGCTTACAAAGGAGATTTTATGGAAGACAGAATTTATGGGATTGGGATCTCAGTTGTTTGCTAGCAGGTTTTAAAAAATCTAGTGTCATAGAGTCAGAAAAAAAATTGATTAAAAAAAGATAAAGTTTAGGGCTGAGCCTAAGTTTAGGGTGGTGTAGTGGTGTGTGTGGGACTGCGGTCCACTGGGTTGGCGGTTCAAATCCAGCAGCAGCTCTCCAGGAGTAAGGCTGAGCCTCCTACTCCTACCAGAGGGCAGTGATGCCTCCCCCCAAAAAAGATAAAGCTTAAAAAATTAGCAAAATAATTATTTATTAAATACCTGGTACTCATAGGGCCAGAAACTATATAATTCTTCTGCCGACAATAAAATTATAAGATACATATGTAATGAAAGTCCATCAACAAAGCAACATGTATAACTTGACTGTACAGTTAAGGACAACTAGAGTTTTTTTGGGGGGGCATCACTGCCCCCTGGGGAAGTGGGAGACCCAGCCTTGCTCCTGGAGAGGTGCTGCTGGATTTGAACCACCAGCCCTGTAGGCTGCAGTCCTGCACACAATCACTACGCCGCTGGGGCTCAGTCCTCTGATTTCTAATCTTTTACCCTGTGTTGGATTGTACAAATACACAGGAATAAAAATCAATTTTAAGTACACCAGTTACTTTCTCTGACCTTACTTCATACATAGTTCTATATTACGGGAGCCTACAGAGATTTAAATTATTTACAGAGTAGTAGATTTTTGTTTGAAAACCAACTTTTCCACTATACTCATAATTTTATTTTTTTCCTCATATTTTTAATTAATGGAAAAAAGTTTCAATTACAATAAAATAATGTGGTTATCTAATACTAGCATTAAAATCACCATCATAGAGCTGAGCCCTGATGGCATAGTGGTTGTGCGCGGGACTGCGGCCCAATGGGACGGAGGTTCAATTCCCAGCTCCCAGGAGCAAAGGCTGGGTCTCCTACTCCCACCACCAGAGGGCAGTGATGCCTAAAAAAACTAAAAAAAAAAAAATCACCATCATAAAACTGTATGTATATGGCATATAAGGACAAATCAAATTTTTGTTCTAATGTTAAAATGGATCAGTTTGTATTCATGACTTTTTCTGTATTCATGATTTTATGGTTTAGACACTATAATAACAGCAAATTTTGGTCTCCTGGAGACCAAATGAAAAAAAACATTTCTGGAATATGTAACAATATTTATTTCTTTATAAAAAAGAATACCATGGGCTGAGCCCCGGTGGCGTACGTGGTTGAGTGCGGGACTGTGGCCCGCGGGCTTGGCGGTTCGAATCCAGCAGCGGCTCTCAGGAGCAGCACTGGGTGGCACCCATGACCACCAGAGGTAGTGATGTCCACAAAAAAAAAAAAAAAAAAAAAAAGGATACCAGAAAGCAAAGGACAAACTAGGACTATTAACAGCAGGGAACAGATTCAAGATCGTGTGTAAATAAATGATCATAGAACTTAAGTATCTTACAAACTCAGTGACCTTCATAAAGCTTTATACTGGCACCCGTCAGCTTCCAAACATTGGACCTTGATATGACCCATCTGTGTGCATACTATTACATAATCCTTGTGCATTATTCAAACACACTCCCAAACTGCCTCTATGATGCTACATTCAATGTTTTACTCATCAGCAGACTACTGTTAACCACAGGCTATGGCCACCGAGAGAGGAGTGGTCTGGGTTTGCCAGGGTGAATGGGTTTGTAAAGTACACAGGTATAGAAAAATGGGCTCAACATTTGTGTTTTTTTGTGTGTGTGAATTGGATGACTGTTGATTGAGCAGATGTTTTCCATTCAACAATTCATATACATTGTTTCATGTCCTTGACTGAAGTTGCCACAGTGTATCACTTTCCCTGCTCTATTTCCTGTTTTCATTGTTGCTTCTTTCCTAACTCTGAACTTTGTCCTTGGGCAAATGCAGATCTTTTGATCTCCAGTGATTGACTGTTCTAAGCCTCAAGGTATTGCTCTTTATAAACTTGTCTATCGTTTGGCCGAAATTTGAGTTCAGTTCCACTCAGGAAGGATGACTAAAGGGCAAGGCCTCAGGGCTTCCAAGGCTCTCTATCCACCTCGTAAGCCTGGTCTTGACTGCACAGCAGGGCATTCCTTTGTTTTTGCTGTGGATGCAGGAAAGGGGGTAGTTATCTGATAATGCTAAAAATCAGTTACTTCACAGCTTTGACTGGGAGGACTGGCTCCAGGATATGTCCTGAAGATGTACCCTCTGTGACTTATAAACATGCTTCTGAAGAACTCCTAGTACAGTCACAAAGGAGGGAGGGTGTGTAAGTTCACACAATCTTCCAGAAGTCTGTGAAAAAAATCAGTTCGATTATTTATATTTGGGATTACTTCCCAATGACCTCCATGGTTTGACCTGCTTAATGAATTGGGTTCTGATCAGACTATTAACATGAGAGCCGGTATTGTAAAGCCCAGCTGTCCCTCATGAAAGAGGAGCATGAATGACTTTACCGCGAAGCAAACAGGACACCTGCTAACTGCTTTCTTTTCTCAGTCACCTCAGTTTGGGTCATTATCCCATCACATTTACATAGTGTCAGCCACCTTCACTTAAAACAGCCCTTTCCTGCAGGTTCAACTTCAAGCCAATGGCTTAAGTGGCATCAAAAGCACAGGACCACGATTCATTCTTTTAAAGCCCCAAAGCTAGTACTTACTGGGCACTTAATGACAGGCGGACATTGATTGTGCAAGCGGGTTTCATGCATACAAGCTGATAATCGTAATTTCCTATGCAATAGATGCTACCTCCATTTTACAGGTGGGGGCACTGGAAGTGTAAGTAACCGAGGTTAAAAAGAGGTAGGGCTAGCTCTCCACAGCAGTATGATCTCTTTAAGGAAAGCTGACACTTATTAAGATTTTGTTGTTAGTGTGTCAGCCTGACTCATGATTACTCCACGCCCAACAAGACTGAACTGTTAGGAATCATAGATTATCTTTTTCAAAATAGTATTTCAGCGTGCTTTCAGTGAAAGTTTAATTAGTCAATCAGGTGATTATTTAACAAACAAAGGTCAGCAGTTCAAACCCGCCAGCTGCTGCCTGGGAAAAAGATGATGTTTTATGTTCCCCTTAAGATTGATTGGAAACTCTTTGGGGCAGCTCTATTTTGTTCTGTGGCAGTGCTTTTTTTGTTGTTGTTGTTTTGTTTTTTGGGCATCACGGCTCTCTGGTGGTGGGAGTAGGAGGCCCAGCCCCACTGCTGGAATCGAACCTCCATCCCAGTGGGCCGCAGTCCCGTGCAGGCAGTGTTTTTTGTTTACAAAATTTGTACAGTGACATAGGTCATTTTTCAAACATCGTTATTTCCATTCCGGCTGTCCAGCTCGAGTCCTCTAGCTTCCCTGTGCCCTTATTTTCTCATCTTTGCTTTATCTCTGCATTGTTGACCATTTGGTCTCACATAGATGATTTTTTTTGGGGGGGTATCACTGCCCTCAGGTGGTGGGAGTAGGATGCCCAGACTTTGCTCCTGTGGAGCTGGAACTGAACCTCCATCCCAGTGGGTCGCAGTCCCGCGCACAACCACTACGCCACCGGGGCTCAGCCCTAGATTTTTTTTTTTATTTTTTTTATTTTAGGCATCACTGCCCTCCAGTGGTGGGAGTAGGAGGCCCAGCCTTTGCTCCTGGGAGCCGGAATCGAACCTCCATCCCAGTGGGCCGCAGTCCCGCGCACAACCACTACGCCACCGGGGCTCAGCCCCCTAGATTTTTTTTTAAGGTGTGTAGTACTCATGGGTGACAGTCTTTTTGAACCAAATTGGTGTTTAAGTAAAGAGTGACTGACTTCGGGGGAGAGTTTCTGGTTTAGGAGAGAGAGTTGCCCAGTCTCAACTAGACATTTTTTAAAAAACAATTTGAGTTCCCTTTCAGATTTTTCGATTGATAGAAGATCAATACCCATCAGTTGTGGCCTTGATCAGAATGGTCACGAATGGCGTCTGGGCATCATCTAGTTCTGGATGCTGGGTACATGAGGCTACATGATGAGGCTTATGTAGACTATGACAACAATTTCTTCATGGTGTCTTGGGCTTCCTTCTTTCTTTTTCGCTCCAGATGAGTAAATTGTGATGCACGGGGTTTTCGTGGGATGAGTAGAAGGCCTTTCCTTCTACTCCTTTTTAGTGAGGACTCTAACCTGCTCATCATCACAGCAGTACACATAACTCCAGGGATATTCAGTGGGTCTCCGGCGTAGAAGGCAAAAATCCTACCCTGGGGCCAATGGGTTACAAATGTGATTTCACTTAATCCTCACAGTAACAATGTGAAGAAAATTTATTCACATCAACATTTACAGCTTAGAAAAAGTAGAGAGGAAGTATATGCATACTCTTCTAAAACTCTATCCATGGCCTTCTAAAACTATGAGACACAAACTTAGGAAGTCCGCTAGGGTCTAAACATGTATACTGTGCCTAAAGGCACCAGAAAAAGAAAAAAAAAAAAACCAAACCAATTCCTGAGAAACTATGACGATAAAATATTAACAGATACTGTCAGCCTATATATGTAAAGACATAAGAATAATTTTTTTTTCAGTTAGAGAAGGGTATCTGTTGTCTAGTGAAGGATGTCTACTTTTTAGATTGAAAATCAAAGTAGGGAGTACCACGTTAACTCTGACTTCTGGCAACTCTACATGTATCAGAACAGAACTGTAGTCTATAAGGTTCTTTTGTTTTGTTTTGTTGTTTTAGTGGGCGTCACTCTCCTTTGGTGGGAGTAGGAGACCCAGTCTTGCTCCTAGAGAGCTGCTGCTGGATATGAACTGCCAATCCTGTGGGCTGCAGTCCCGCACTCAACCACTAAGCCACCGGGGCTCAGCCCAATCTATAAGGTTTAAACACACACACACACA
>PVJH01030616.1:0-24653 GCA_004026705.1 Nesogale talazaci
GTGGCGGGGTAGATATGGAAGGTCCGATAGGGATTGATTAAGACAAATGTAATAGAGAGACGATATTGAAACCCAAATGGAGGTTGAGTGTGATGGTGGGACAGGAGGAGGTATAGGGAAGCTCTTGAATGCCACATGGGGCCACTGTGCATAGACATCTACTTGAGAGCAGCGCCAGCCCCTACAGCGGGCCCCGGGCTCCAGCAAGTGGATGGGGAAGAGACCAGAGGAAGGTCCTGGACGAGACGGGTCGACACTGCGGCTGTGCCAACGGGCTCCAGCCTGGCACATGTGAGGGTGACACAGGACTGGAGACGTCTCCTTCTGCGGCACAGACGGCTGCCGTGAGTGTGTGCACGCAGCACCCAGCACCGACCACAGACAGAGACTGTTGGCGTTCGTTCCCCGAGAGCTCCTTTCACTCTTGCTTCAAAGCACAGGTGGCAGGGCGTGCCGAGTACTCTGCCGTGTGGTGGGAGGCTTTGGCTGCATTTCTAGAAGCACTGCTGGCACGGCGGGTTCCACGGGGGGCTTGCTGACCACAAAGCCAGCAGTTCAGAACCACTGGCCGTGGAGGGAGAAAGATGAAGTTTTCTATTCCCATCAAGAGCGGCAGCCTCAGAACTCCACAGGAGCACCCCACCCTGCCTTGCACTGCAATCCACTGGAAGGCAGTGGGTCTGATTGATTTGGGGGGTCTTCATCAGGGTAGTGGTCACCCACTGAACTGCCAGCTGCAAGGCCAGCAGCCATCTCCCCAGGGAAAAGCTGAGACTGCTGATGTCCATCAGGAGCTGTCATCTCAGAAATCCTCGGGGACCGTGGCACCCTGTCCCATGGGGTGACTGTGAGTCGGGATGACCTCGAAGGCAGTGAGCTGCATTGTAGCTTCTATGTTTAACCAATATTTACTATCACAATCAAGGGCAAGAGGAACATGCACATCCCTCACGCTTTTGCATAGATCTTTGTGTTCTGAAGAAGGACATTCCAGGACCCTTTCAAGGCCATCCATAGCTCTTGCTGAATGGCGTCCCTGATAAGTCACCGCCGTTTGAGTTTTAGGCAGTGGGGCAGGTGTACTGTGACTTGCTGTGCCTGGCAGCAGCCGGTGTGGGGTCTTGAGGGAAGCAACTGATACAGTGTGCATATGTTCAGCTTGCAGTCAGCAATCACAACAAGCCCAAGTTGCAGAGACAGGAGCCAGGGAGGAAAATGAATGCCGCAAAGGTATATGTATGTGCAGACATGGAGGTTTAAAGGCAATACAGGAACCCCAGCCTCAGACATGAGAAATAGAGAACTCTGAACCCGGGATCAAATCTACTCTTTGTTATCCAAGCTGTGTTGGCCAAACCTCTTAACCCCTCTGAGCTGTAGTTCACCACAGACTTGATGGGCAGTCAGGCGCTGCATGCCTAGCCCACAATGTCACGGCCATGGCCACATGCATTCGTGCACGTGGACGTGCCAGACTAGGTGACTGAACACAGAAACCATGAACCCCTCCCTCACTGCAATGCTGTTGGTCCAATCCTGTTCTCAGTGCTCCCTTTCAGCCTCTTCTCCCTCGTCCTCTCTGCAGGACTGGTTGTCTAGGGAAATAAGACACTTTGTACGAGTGTCAAAGAAAGGAGGAATCTTATATCCTTTTTGTATCAAGGAGGAATCTTATATCCAAAAGCTGTTGTAGCCCAGTTCAGAGCAAGTCCACAGTCTGAGGCCAGTGGGGCATCTTCAGACTCACGTAGCTGCAGGCCGATGGCGCAGGAAGGTGAATAACTAAGCTCACAGGCCGGTGGGTGCAGAGTTGTGTGGATCCATAGTTGGTGGGAGTGTGGCAGGGTGCTGACAGCTCTCAGGATGGGATGGTCCATGGGGGCCAGCCTGGAGGCAGGCAGAGTCCCAGCACACAGGAGGGCAAAGGGCAGAGAGAGTGTTCCTCCCCAGGGTCCCTCACTCTTACACAAAGAGAGCGATGGCACCAAGGAGGTGCCTGCCAGCCGGCTCTGGCCAATCAATAGACTGGGCCCCATCCCTACCCTGACACTGGAGGGTCCAGTGGACTCATCCTCACCACCACATCATCTAAACAAAGGTGACCTCCCATTGACCAGGGAAACACTGGGGGTCCAGAAGGTGTCCTTGGCTCAGGCCCCCCGTCGAGTGTACAGACCAAACAGCCAGCCTCGGTTCCCCCCAACACTGGGTGCCTTGAAGGTCAGCGCTGTGGCTGCATATCTAAAAGAGCTGGTGTCTTCCAGTTGGGGTTTTGGGGAGTGATACCGCCTGGACCGTAGACAATCTGAAGAACAGACCTACCTTCCTAGAAGAAGTACAACCAAAAGCTCCTTAGAAGTGAGGATGGGAGGCATTGTGAGGATGGGAGGCGTTGTCTGTCTCATGAACTGTGGAGTATGATCAGGAGGGACTGGTCCCTGGAGAAGGGCTTCATGCCAGAGAAGCGAGGGCACATGGAAGGGAGGGAAGAAGGTCCTGGGCGAGATGGACTGGCACTGGCAGGGCTCAGCGATAGACTCAGACTCAGGAGCGCATGTGTGGATGGTACAGGAGCGGGCGTGACAGGACTTGTCACCCGGAATTGCTGAGTCAGAATTGACTTGATGGCTCTTCATGCCACCATACGATGCCCTCTGACCTCACACATTGCCATCTGACTTGATGTGTGCATGTCTCTCAGGTTGGAAGGAAGTCAGAGACTATGCTCTGCAACCCAATTAGTCACCCAAAGTGTGCAACATCCTTTTGATGTTGCCCCTCTATTGGTGCGTCTGGCCAGATGCAGCCTGCAGGTCCATCTGTGCTGCCCTCACCCCCAACCCTGGTCAGACTCCGGCTGCCTGTGCCTGAGGACTGTGCTGACAGGCCAGTTCACGCAGAGGAGACCGTTGCCCTCAAGGGGGGTGGGCAGGCTGAAGGGACCCCTGCGCACTTGTCCATGAGAGGCCAACAGTGAGGCTGACACACGGCCCCAGGGACGCTGCCCTTTCCATGCCTCCCTCCTGCCCTCCCAGGGGCACACAGGTCTCACCCTAGCTGGTGCCACTGCCCCGGGCAGCACTGGGGGCAGCCACCTCCCACCAGCTGCAGCCCAGAGGCACAGGACCCTGCGTAGGGGTGAAGCAGGTGCCCCCATGTCCTCTGCGGTTTCTGGGAGCCCAGAGCTGCCAGCCACCATCGCATTAATTAGCCCTCCTGCCAGATGAAAATGGAGGTAATGAGGGCAGGAAGCAGGGTGTGGAGAAGAAAGCCCATCTACTACAAACAGGAGAGTGGGCACAGCATCCCCCTGCTTCCCAGGGAAACATCATCCCACCCAATGCACCCCAGCCCTGGCTTGCTGGGGTCCAGCCAGGGACTTCAGGGAGACCAGTCCCCAGCTCCCCCTCCACAGCATCTTTCCTAATATTTATCTTCTCACCACCATCAACTAAATGGAAGCTTCACAGAAGTCATTAGTCTCTGCTTAACATTGCCCTAAATGGGCTTCCTCCACAGGATGGGGCCCTTCATCATTGCTCACAGCCAGCAAGGGGGCTGCCCCCCACCTGGGAAAAGCTTCCAGAACGAGCTAGGCAGGAGGTCATGGTTGCCGGGGCATGCCTGGGGTAGGGCGGGGGGATGGCAGGAGATGGCAGGAAGACACAGAGATGTTAAGCAAACACAATCTACGCTTAGGGCCTCTCTGCTGCCCTGTCCTGGAGGTCGTCCTCTGGTGACCGGATCACCTGATCACCAGGGAGTCCGGGCCACCCATGAGGAGGCAGGCCGGTCGTGCCTGACAGGGAAGGGACAGTGTGGACTGGTCATCCCAGCTCTCTGCGGAAAGCAGTCTCGGTCAGCTGTGCGGAACCCAGAGGCGAGGGGTAGGGGACGCGTGGGGCATGTCCATTCAGGGTGAAAGGCAAAGATCAATCGTCAGCCCCTCAGGGCAGTGGGCCACTCCTCTGGGGGTCCTTTGGAAAAGGACAGAGGCCGGACCAGGTCCCAGAGCAAGCACGTCCTGCAGGAAGCAAGGCATCAGCCAGAGAGAAAGGCCCTGCCCTCCTTGACGCTGACTCCAGAGACCCTTTAGGAAAAGCAGAACCCCAGTACATTTCTGAGGCGGGAAAGCCCCCTCTTCCTCCTTTGGAGCAGCCGGTCTTTTCCAGGGGCTGACCCTGCAGTTCTTGGCCAGACGTGACCGCTGCACACACCGGCTGGTGGGACCGTGGAACAATGGCCTCAGGGCAGGGGCACAGGAAGAGCACAAACCCTCAATGTGGGAGACATCTCTGCTGCCCGCAGGGAGTTCCCACCCCAGACTCCGCCCCCACAGGGGACACCCGGTTCCCTGGGACCTCTGATCCAGGAGGTGGAGGCCCAGCAAAGGGAGAGGGCATGAGGGGACAGCATGGTGGCGGATGAAGCCTCTGGCCTGACTTCCCAGATGAGGCCCAGAGAGTGAGGGGCTCGGCAGCCTTGGGGGCGTCAGGCAGGACAGAGCTCTCCAGAAGCTGTGAGGAGGAGCAGAGAGCGACATCGTGAGCATCAGATGCAGACTGTGTCCCGCAGCCGGGCCACCATCAGTGTCCAGTCCCACATAGCCCAGGCCCAGCACAGGTTGCAGTGGGGCACTCGTGTCCTTTCTTTCCTCAGACCTGGGGCCTGCCTGGTCATGTTCCTGTCCCTGCTGCCCCGTCTCCACAAGAAACAGGGACCCAACTCTGGTGGTCATGTGCTTATGTTAATTTCATGATTGAGATGTAGGGGTGGAGTCTAACCTGTTAATCTGGAGATAGCCATCGGGTAGCCAATGAGGCCTCTGTGTGGGCATGGCTTTCTCTTGAGACTTCTGGGAAATCTCGTGATATTTCCCTCGTGTAGATGAGAAGCTATCTCCCCAGTTTTTGGGAGTTAGTTTCGGAGACGATGAACTACAGAGAAGACAAGATGGAGCTGAAGGAGCCGGAGGAGAAGCCACACAGCCTTACCCTGATGGAACCAGATCTTTGAAGCTGGAGAAGTCACGTGGAGAGCCCTGCCAGTGCTGAGTTGCTTCTACCATCACTGGATACTCTTAATGAACCCTGAGTCCTGGAATCGAGGAGCCATGGGGAGACCCTTGCCAAAGCCGGGACTCAAAGCACCCACTGACTTGTGACTTTGGGAGTCGGAAGGAGACTTATAGACTGGTGTTGGGCATATGGGCTAATATCGGACTTACAACTTTTAGCTGGACTGGGCTGGGATGCTTTCTCAATGTTCCATTCCTCTTGTATAGAAACCTTTCCCTTATATCCACAAGTGTCTATGAGTTTGTTTCTCTAGTCTACCCAGGCTGACACAACAACCAACTCTGAATCACAGTCCTAGTCCCTCTTCCTTGCAAGCACAGGGCACGGGGCCAGGTGTGAGTCCCAGGTGCGCCTTACAGGTTGTTTTCCATGCTCAGCACACCTTCACCCCTACCCCCTTCCTCACTTCCCTGACCCCCTCCATCTGCACCCTGGCCAGCACCCTTCTCCCTTTCGCCCATCTTCACCCTCCCCTCCATCACCCCCTGCCCTTCCTCTCCACTCTTGGTGTTCCCCGGGCATCACGTGACCCTGTAGCTGACAGGGAGTCTCAGTGGGAGCAAGGGGCAGGGGGAAGATCCTTGGGGTGACCCGGGATTGCTGCCCACTCTCCATGGAGCCTGGCACCCCAGCTCACCCCCAGCATACCCATAAGGCTGTGGCCACTTCATGTAGGGGAACAGAGAGACCAAAGCTAAGCCAGATCCCAGCCCTGGAGAGCGCTGCATGATGCTGGTCCGAGCTGCCCATCCAGGGCTTGTCCACTGCCCTTCTCACTGTGCTCTGCAGAGGGAGGATGCCCAGGCACCCCCCCCAGCAGGACCAAGAGCGAGCTGCCCATCCTGCCTGCTGCTCTGGCATGTCCTGGCCCCCTCTTGAGGATGCCTGGGGACCCAGGAGCAGAATGAGGCCCTGTCCCCAGTCGGCAGATGGACTGTGGTGCTCCACCAAGCTCCCACGGGCTGGTTTTCAGGCTTGATCACCAGGCTGTCTTCTCAGCCCATCTTCGTTAGGATGATCCACAGAAACAAGGTGTTGATAAGCCTCCCGTCCAGCCGGTGCTGACCCTGCCTGCGGAGCACAGGCTGGGCTTCTGCTTTTCTGCTTGGAAAGGGGGAACTCAGAGAGGAGAACTTCACTGTCTCAGGGAAGCCCAAACCCGAATCTTCTGGGCGGGACTGGTATGAAAGGGGTCAAGACAGATCGCCCCTCTCGGCCAGCTGCTGTCAGGGAATCCTCAGCGAGGGCCCAGGGCTCAGATGCTGGGGTTCAGCACTGTCTCTGAGTCTAACGTCGCTCCCCAGGGAGCTCCTTCACATAGCCTGCCCCTGCTGCCATGCTGTGATCCTGGAACCCCGGGGCGGGTGGTGTAGAGACCTGGGCGCCGTCCGACTCGTGCACTGGACAGTGCAGGGCGAAGCTCTGCGCACCCTTGTTTGCGGTGTGGAATTAATATCGCGTGGAGCGTGCCTGCACAGTGCGCCTGTCGCACTCAATCTAGCGGTGGGAGATGACCTCCAAATAGAGCTGATTTAATCTGCAGAAATAACCCTGCAATTGACTTGCCCGAAACTGATATTAGATGAAATCCCGGTCCCACTGAGCCCGCCTGTCATTAGCTGTTCCCCATGAAGGGCCTAATGTACGGCGTGCAGCCCCCCCGCCACCCCCACCCCCCAGCATTGTCGGCTTTCATAAACTTGCTCTTTTATTAAGGAATTAGCAGTGTGGGGTGTGGAGCTGCGACTGGTGGGCGTGCATGGGCCATCAGGGGCTCTGGACAGGAGGGCCCCCAGGGGAGACCTGAGGCTACCTGCCAGGGTGTGAACAGATCATAGGGCCCCGAGAGCAGGGAGGGGAGAGGCCTGCACCCCAGCCCCAGAAGAGGCAATGCCACGGGTGCTCCTGACACCCAGAGGGAGGGAGCCCTCAGCCTGTGCACCTCAGCCTCGGACATGGACTCGGTTTCTCTCCAATAAGGACACTGTCTGATATCGCTGGGGTTTCTCCATTCTCACACCTGAGACTGGGACCATGCACCCAGGTGTGTGTATACGCAAAACAAAATGGCTTTAAAGATGTCCACCTGAAGTCAGAGGGAAGTGGCTGCTAGGGGTCACCAAGTGCCCCCATGGACACCAGGGTGGACACCAGTCTGGACCCCAGCCATCCTCACCTCCCTGCTCTGTGTGAGCCCATAGGGGCGGCCGCTGTGCCAGGCCGCCTCGTCAGGCATCTTCCTCTTGTGAGGGCATGACCTTCACCAAACACGACGTCCACACAGGCTCCCTCCTGACAGCCTGTCCCCAGTAAGACAGCAGGACAACACCTCCCTGCTGGAGTAGGTGGGTCCTAATCCCATCTTGCAACAGAGTGGAAGAGGGACAGACACACAGACCCAGAGGATGGCCAGGGAATCGAGCAGGGACCCCGGAAGTCCCAGCAGACACTGAGAGGGGAGCACAGAGGACGGAGGAGAGGGGCCTGCTCCTGCAGACCCAGATTATTTGAACTTCCGGTCCCCAGACCTGCGTGAGCATTCATTTCTGTTCTCTCTCTTTTAAAAAAAACCATTTTTTGTGTGTCAAACATATTTGTTGCCATCATCATTCTCAAAACATTTGACTTCTACTTGAGCACTTGGTCTCAGCTCCCCATTTCTCTCCTCCCTCCCTCCCCCTCTCCCTCATGAAACCTTAATATTTTATAAATTATTACCATTTTGTCATATTGTACACTGTTTGACATCTTCCTTCACTCACTTTTCTGTTGTTAGTCCCCCAGAGAGATTATATGTACATCCTTGTAATCGGTTCCCCCTTTCTACCCCACCTTCCCTCCACCCTCCTGGTATCACCACTCTTACCATTGGTCGGTCCTGAAGGGATCATCTGTCCTGGATTCCCTGTGTTTCTAGTTCCTATCTGTAGCAATGTACAATCTCTGCTCTGGCTGGATTTGTAAGGTAGAATTGGGATCGTGATAGTGGTGGGGCTGGGGGAATGGGGCGTGGGAGGTAGCATTTGAGAACTAGAAGAAAGTTGTATGTTTTATCGTTGCTATACTGCACTCTGACCGGCTTGTCTCTTCTGTAAGGGGATGTCCAGTTGCCTAAAGGTGGATGTTGAGTCCCCAATCTGCACTCCCCTCATTCACAATGATATGATATTTTTGTTCCTCGATGCCTGATACCTGATTCTGGGGACACCTCATGATCACACAGGCTGGTGTGCTTCTTCCATGTGGGCTTTGTTGCTTCTGAGCTAGATGGCCGCTTGTTTAGCTTCAAGCCTTGTTGTTTTCTTTTCTTTTCTTTTGGCATCACTGCCCTGGTGGGAGTAGGAAACCCAGACTTACTCTGGAAGAGCTGCTGCTGGATTTGAACCGTGAACCTTGTGGGCCGAAGTCCTGCACACGACCACTATGCCACCAGGGCTCAGCCCATCCTCCAGTCTTTAAGACCCAGACACTATATCTTTTGATAGCCCAGCATCATCATCTTTCTTCACCACATTTGCTTATGCACCCAATTGTCTTCAGAGATCGTGTCGGGAAGGTGAACATCATGGAATGTCAGTTCATCAGAACAAAGTATCCATTTCTGTATCCACTCTGACCCGGCAGCCACATCCATGGACACTGGCAAAGGAACAGTTGTGAGAATGCAATAGGACCTTGTGGGACATTGTGAGCTTGTGCAGGGGTTGCTGTGGGTGAGAAAAACTTGATGGCACCTGTCACTCACAGCAGACCATGTTGACAAGCTGATTTGACTAACCACCCTGCAGCTGCCCCGACGGGGTTTCCAAGGCAGTGGGTGGGGGCTGGGGGGTTATCAAGGTGGATCTCATTGCATTAGCAATGAAGTGCTTAACCACTGTGCCACCAGGACCCTTGATCAGCACCACCACCCCGCCCCCGGCTGGTGGCATCTTGCTTTTGCAAACCTAGGAAACCAATGTGTCTTCCAAAGTAAATGGAGCCGGGAGGGGGCGGCACCAGGACGGTGACCTGCCCGAGCCGGGTGGCGGCAGTTGGGCCGAGCCATGGAGACTGTAGGCACCAGGTATTGTGCAGCTGGGTCCCAGAGACAGCAGAAGGAGAAGTGACCCGCTGTCTGCACCCATTGTTGGAGCAGGCTCAGCCTGCCCTTTAAGCGACAGTCTTCCTCCGTTTGTCGACCAGGTTCGGCATGAAGTCCTTTTCTAGGGACTGGTCTCTCCCCGACGGCGTGTCCAGAGCACGTGAAGGCCAAGTCTCCCCATCCTCGCTTCCAAAGGCGCGTTCCGGCTGCATGTTGTCCCAAGGCAGCTGCGTGTGTTCTTGGGGCGGGCCGTGGCATTCCAGCCTTCCTGGTCATCCCCAAAATGACACCTGCCTGCAGGCACGCTTCCACACCCTGCCTTGGTCATCCTCACGTAATGGGCGATGAGAGAGGCATGCAAATTGAATATCTATATTCTTAATTTCCAGGTGCCTCCGGAATCGCAGAGCTGAAAGGAATTTCTCCTCAGTTGAGTGATTGGTACAACCGCTATTAGCAACGCTGGATTAGACCTGCGTGAGTGAATCAGACATTGCGCCAAACACGGTGTCCACGTGGAAAAGCTCTATCTTGAGAGGAGGCTGGTCCCCGGTCGTCTTGACCGACCAGGTCGCTCTGTGGGGCACAGGCCCATTTGCTCACAGCTTTGGGGAGGCCAGCCTGGAGTCGAGGCGCTGACAGGGCCATGCTGCGGCTTCCTCCAGGGGAGGTCTGTCCGGCCTCTTTCAGCTTCTGAGCCTGGCTTGACATTTCTTGGTTTGCACACAGGGCCTCCCTCACGGCCTCCTCCGCCAGGGTCCCTCCGACCCCCTGTCCTCCCTTCTCTCTGACGAGACACACCTGAGAAGAGATAGGCATCAGGGCCCTCCCTGCTCCAGGAAGCCTTCTTTACTTTCCTGTCTGACGGTGACAGCTATAAACTTCATTTCCCCAAACAAAGCTGCAGTCACAGGGGCAGGGGCTCCTTCAGCGCCTTGTGTCCCCGGAGATGCCGGCGCCCAGTGCTGGATGGAGCAGGCTCCAGCACGGATCTTCCTCGTGGTGTCCGCGATTCTCTCCTTTGATCTGAGGAGCAGCAAATACTCCTCGACAGGCACCAGTGCGCCCGAGGCCTCATGGTCTGTCTGACGCCTCTGTGCCTTGTGTCAGCGCGTCGGTGCTCGGTGCGCCCTCTCGGTGGTGGGTGGGATGGGGACCCTGGCACAATTTGCTGAAGCCCTGCGCTCTGTGCTTCTGAAGGAAAACTTGTGCGGACACGAAGTCTTTGGGACGTATTCTCGTTGTAAGATCGATCTACTTGAGGGAGCCCAAATGTCAAATGTCATTTTAGGAGAAGATGGGCTATGTTTTGAACAAGACGAAGACGCAGGGGGATCTCCAAATTGACAGGAACCATTAGCAGAAGAACTCGGTGGCACGTCTGCAAATGGTGTCCCAGACTGGGTGTGCGTGGCTCTGATAGGACAGGGGTGGGCAGGGGAAAATGTCACGGAGCGTGATTGGTGGCAGGTCCCAGAAACAGAGTTGGCATGGAACCAGGATCGGGACAGACATGCCATGCTGGACAGAAGAATGGATGTGACTCAGGATGATGGGACTCCAGCACCCCAATGCGCCCCAAGGACACACCAAGCCGATCCCCGGGGAGGCTGCCCCTGCCTGGCCAGGTTCTCTGGCCGGCAGAGTCAGTGCTGGCTCACAGCGTCCCCTGTGTGGCGTCCATGAGACTGCACTGCTGATGGGAGCAAGACGCTCAGCCTTTCTCCCACTGAACGGCCAGCGGGTCTGAACTGCCAACCATGAGTATGGCAGCCCTGTATGTGCACAGCCACTGTGGCAGCAGGACTGAGTCCTGCAGGCTGGCGCGGTGACAGCCGAGGACCCTCTTCCAATGCACTCTGCCTGGAGGCACAGCTGCTCCTGCTCCTGCTCCCAGGTCACGGGCCGCGAACCAAGGGTTTCTCTGTGCGGAGCGTGAACACGGGTTCCGGACATTCACCGCCGTCCTTGTGGCTGTTGTCCTTCGATGCCTTCAGGTCGGTCCTGACCCACAAGTTGCTCACGCACCCCAGGACAAACACTGCCCGGCCCTATGTCACCCTCACCACCGCTCCTGTGCCCCAGCCTGTGGTGACAGCCCTGTGCCCATCCATCTCCCCGAGGGCCTCTCTTCTCCCCTGCGCCTTGACTTTCCCAGCAGGATTGTTTCTCCAGGGACTGGTCTCTCCTGACCATGTAACCAAGGTACATGAGATGAGATCTCCCTATCCCGGCCTCTAAGGAGCCTTTGGACTGGGCCTCTTTCAAGACACGTCAGTTTTTCCCGTCAGCTGCTCCTGGGTCTTCCAGTGTTCTTCTCCAGCACAATTCAAGTGCATCGATTTTGTGTTTGGTCTTCCTCGGTCAATGTCCAGCCTTCACATGTGGAGGAGGCGAGGGGAAGTCAGTGCCATGCAATGAGTCAGGTACAGCTTGGTCAGCTTGCTTCTCACTACTTGGTCATCCATCACTGTATTAATGCAGGTGGACTCAAGAAACAAAATCAGAGACACCATACGTGTATAAGAAAGAGATTTCTATAAAGATTAATTATACATTGAGAAAATATCCCATCCCAGTCCAGACCAAGTCCTTATTAGCCCATATGTCCAATACCAGTCTATAAATTCCTCTTCAGACTCACATAAGACATGCAATGACACCCCAAATGCAGGAAGAGCACAGACCAGTGGGTGGAAAACCTTGTGGACCCAGTGGCTATAGAAGCACCTCAGTGCTGGCGTGGCTTCTACGTGGCTCCTCCAGCTCCAGGTCTCTGGTTCCATCAGCTTAGCTCCATGTGTCTTCTCAACAGGAATGTGTCTCAGGGAAAGAGTATTTCTGGCCTCCAGTGAGCAATTCGTCTCCATCATGCCTCCAAACGAGGTCATCAAGCTGCAACCTGATTGACAGGGTAGACTCCACCCCTTCCTCGAGTTGACAGAAGATGACGTAACTCCCAAAATCATTTCCTGCAAACTTAGTGCTCAGAATTTAAGCTCAAAAACGAGCCCTAGCCTGATCTGAGCAGCGTCCTTCTAACAAAAGAGAAGAGAAGCAGACAGAGCCTTGAAGGGAGGGAACTTGAAGGGGTGATGCAGCCATGACCAGTAAACACAGGGAGGGGTGCTCTCCCCTGGAGCCTCCAGGCCTGATGGTCCGCTGACACTCTCAGAGTGCTAGGCCCCAGAACAGTGTGGACATTGGCAGGTGTTGTTTCAAACACTGCCGCAGTATGCCTAAGTGGACTTGTGGATGTCTGGATCAGCGCTCTCCTACCTTGCACCCTCCCCACACATGCTTAGTGGACACCTGGTGCCCATCCAGTGGGGTCCAGGGGATAGTTTCCTCCTGGAACCAGGTGTCCCTGCTGCTTCCAGAGCTGTGGCCACACAGGGACAAGGCAGAGGCTTAGGAACAATGAGGGAACCAGCCACATCTCCCTCCCTGCTCAGTGTCCTCCCTCCATTTCTAAGGTCAGCAGGGAGTGGTGACCCAGGAGCTTCTCCTCTCCCCAAACAAACCCATTGCTCTCCAGCAGAGTCTGGCTCACTCAGAGTGACCTTAAAGGACAGGGTAGGTGGCAGTGACATCATCTCCTGTCAGCTTCAGTCTAACCTGTCCATCAGATCACAGCTCGATGACCTCAGTTGAAGGCCCAATGGAGCTAAATAGCTCACAGGAGGCCAGAGCCAGTCTCCTGCCTTCCCTTTCCTGTTACTGAGACACTCGGAGAGCTGGAGGAGATGTGTGCAAACCATGCTGGCATTGAGATGCTTCCACTGGATCCACAAGAACTTTTACCCACTGGCCTGTGATTGCATGGCTCCATGAGTCTAAAGGGAAATTTAGGAACTCTTACTGTACATACAGGGTCATGTTGGACTTAGGAGCTTGATCTGGACTGGGCTGGGATGTTCCTTGATATACAGTGGCTCTTTTAAGGTAAAGTTCCCTCTTACACAGAGATGAGTGCTGTGCCTTTGTTTCTCCAGTCAACCCAGACTCATGCAGGGTAGCACTGCCCCTGGGCGCTTCAGATCCTCGGAGTCTTCACGGGAATAGAGAGACTCACCTCTCTCCTGTGGAGTGGTGGTTTTAAACTACTGACCTTCGGCTAACAGAGGCATGTGTCAGCTCCCTCCAGGAGGGCCTGCCACGGAGGACTGGGGTCACCAGGTCTAGAGGAAGTCACTGGTGAACATCCCAAAGCCTAGAGAGAAACAGCTCCCAGAGCCATCTGCCTTCAACCACCAACAGGAGAAAGGCCAAGAAAGAGCCCCGGCCTTGCATCTCTGCCCACTGCTCAGGGAACAGAGTCCCTGCTCGCCCTGGACGCTGCCGGGAGGATCTTCAGGAAAACAAAGCTATCCTACTGATGTCAGTGTGCTCTTAAAGGGCCCGCAGGGGCCAGTTCTCCCTCCACAGTCGATAACCCACACAGGCTCTGAGACACACAGCCAGCACAGGAGCTGCAGGTGGCGGGGAGCACAGAGGGGGCAAGAGGGGGCCCGCCAGCCCTTCCTCCAGGGGGCCCCTCACCCCCACCTGGTCCTGCTAAGAGCCATGGCCGAGGTCACAGCTGCTAACACAACCATCTGACCCACCTTCTCCCGGGTCATCCCTTGACCCTGCTGTTGGAGCTGGTGCCCAGGTTGGGGACCAGAGAGCTGTGTCCGGGAATCCAGACGCAGAGCCAGCTGGCCAGGATGCAGACATCTCAGTCGCAGCCGCAGGCGCAGAGGGGATGAGGCCACCAGGGGGGAATCCTGCGTTCACCTCAAGACCTGCCACAGGCCGGCCCCTGACTCCCTGGGCTGTAGTCCTCAGGAGACTGCTGTCCAGCGTGCCTGCCTCACGGTGCCCTCACGCCCAGCAGGCAGAACCTGCCCATTCCTGCACCCCATCTCTGTGGTCTGGCTGCACATTCTGCCAGGAATGGAGCCTGGATCTACGGCATGGATGAGGAGGATTCGGTCTGGGGGCCACCACTGGCCGTGGAGCCCATGCTGCTATGGTGGGTTCACCCAAGTCCATGGGTGCCCAGCGTCCCCAGAGACAGCAGCTATGCGGTCTTCGGTGGCTGTCTTCAAGGGGCAGAGAGGCATGGCTCACCTCCGTGCTGAACCTTTGCCACACCTGGACTTCTTTCAGCACCAACTGCAGCCCCAGGTCCCTGTCCTCTCCTGACGGGCAGCCACACCTTGACCACCCCACAGCTGATTGACTTCTCTCTCCAGGACTGTCCCCAGCCCTCAACAAACCTGCTCAGGGAGGATCTTCAAGCTTGGCCAGACTGCAGCCCTGCCCACCACCTGGTCCTTTTCCAGATGGGCACCTACTCTGCCCAAATCACTGGGTACCCACCAGTCCCTAAAGCTTCCTCTGCCCAGCGCTGCCCAGCCCATCAGTGAGGTCAGCAGACAGGACCAGACATGCCCCAGGGCACAGCACCACTGCCCCCTCCTGTTGCCCTCAGACTCTTCTTGCTGCCCAGCTCCCCTGCTCACTCACTGCTGCTCTCTCTAGTCACCCCGGAATCCTGGTTCTTCTCTCATTCACTGCTCACTCACCACAGTCCCCCCCATAGCTGCCCTGGTCTCCTTGGGATACCCTGGCTCCACTGGTGGCCCAGAATCCCCTGCTCCTGCTCTTGTCTGCTCTCTCATCTCACGACCTCCCCAGAGAGGCCAGGAGCCCTCGGCATGGTGGTCAGTGCTGACCTAGAGTACAGCAGTTCAAGCTTCCAGGCCCCTAGTCAGCTTCTGGAAAGAGAGCAGCCTTGGGAAGCCAGGGGAGGGGGGCCATTTGGCTCTGCTCCTGAGTCTGTGTGAGGTTCCACAGCAATGTCAGTGAGACCCAGAGTGGTCTCTGCCATCCATCCACCCACCCTGCTGCCCTCCCACCCCACCTCTTCAGAACACAGGCAGCTAACCTGTTTGGCCCCTGTCCGGCCTGGTCTACGGTCGAGATGAGTCAGGGCCAACTGGGCCAACTGGAATAGGTGGTTGGGTGGTCACCACTGTTGTTAGGTTTGGGGGTAACAGGTGGAGAGCGGGTGCCTCAGAAGAAAGGTCGGGTGGCCCCTTCAGAGTCGTCAGCAGAGGTCACTGACACACGTCTTGGGAAGCCACGGATGGGGGCTTCTCAAACTCACGGCCAGCCAGGCGACATCATGCACAGGGTAGAGCTGCGCCGGTTAGACTCCCAAAGCGAAAGCTTTATAGGAGCCCAGAGCCTCGTCTTTCCCCCACGAAGTGGCTGCTGGTTTAGAACCACTGACCCTGTGGTGAGCAGCCCAGTTCATCACCCACTACATCTACCAGGCCTCTTGAAAATCACTGTCATCGAGTCCATGCTGACTCCCAGCGGCCCTGCAGGACAGGGCAGCTTATAGCTTTGAACTGCTGCCCTTGGGGTTAATAACTCATAACATATTCCTCTACTAAGGTACTCTCAATCACGTGTCCCTTTCCTTCCCCATGGGGCCACATGATCATAAGTATGGCACTGGGGTGGGGGTGGGGGCTGCAAGGACCTGCCTGTCTGTCAACGAATGGGACATCCAGTGTGGACTGGGCACTGAGACGTGGGCCTCCAGTCTCATTGACCCGACTTGTCAGTGAGCCCTGCGTCTGAGCTCAGCCCTGCCTCCACCCATTTCTCGGGGATCAAGGACATGATTCCTTGAGGTCCCCAGCCCATGCCAGACTTACCACATCCAGAGCCCACACAGGTGTCCAGGAGGCTCATCTACCCTGAGGGGCAGGCCAGCCAGGACGCTGCGCAGCCAGGAGTGTGTCCCAGGGGCACCTGTGCCCACAGGCTGCCCCCTCTGGAATAAGCTGGCTCGGACGCCAGCGGAATGGCAGCTGTAATTGCTCCTGAAAGGCCTGCTCTTCTCTGACACCCATCGCACACACTCAGCTCATCAGGAAGCGGCCACTGGCGGCTGGGAGATAATATTTCTAATAGGTAATGTGATTTGCACCGCATCAAATGTGCTTACAGCACAGGGCTGTGACGAGAGGCCGCTGACCTGGGTGGAAATGAGGAGGGGGTGGAGGCGCCGGGATGGGGCAGGGGCCCCGGCCAGCCGAAGCTGCCGGCCCTTTTTGTCTGTGTGCGAGACGTGTTTGTAAATCAAGACAGGAAATCAATGCATTTGCATCTTTTCTCCCTCAAAAGCCCGCTGGCTGCACTTTATTGGATGTCAGAGCTATTTGTTCTTCATCATCGGAGACGTGGACAAGTGTCAGGACCCACCAATATTCTCATCTCCTCGGAGCACTTTCCTATGCTAATGCCTGCTTACCATTAGTGGCCGGTCAGCGCCTACCAGAGGACAAGGTTCTCGCAGGGGCTGGCTGGGGGCAGGTGGCCATTTGGAAGGCACATGGTTTAAGACCAAGGATCCCCAATGGCAGTCTCGAGGCCAGGTGGGGGTGGTGGTGGATCCCAAAGGCCCTGAGCACTGCCCTGTCCCTCCTCCACACAGCCCCCCCTTCACCCACACCCACCCCCACACAAACACCTGTCTCTCCAGGTAAGCCCGCCAGGAGGTTCCACCCTTATCTCCACTATGCAGGGCATCATGCCATGTGGGCTCCACAGTGTGGACTTAGTCTCAGCTTGGCCATAGCTTCTGCAGCACGGGGACCTTTCGGAAAACCTGAGGATCCTCATGGCAACAGGAAGGGGCCCTGAAAGAGCTCGGTCTGAGAGGTGCCATCTGTGAAGTCCTGGTCCAAGGGTCTGAAGACCCTTGGAATGTTATCCGAGGGGGACTCTGGTGACTCCCCAGGACGTGACCAGTCTCTCCGAATGACACCAGCAATGAGAGCCTGTGAGTGACCATGAAAACAATGTCTCAGTCAAGTGGCTGCCTGTGTCTCAGCCAGAGCACTGGGGTTCTGTGTGTGTGTGTGTGGGTGGCGGGGGAGGGCAGTGACAGATGCGGACAGGGGACATGACATGAACCTCAATGTGCTTCAATCAAAAACTCGCTTGAAGAGGATTAGGAGGTAATTACATAAAGATGACCATTCAGACGATCAGTTTTACATCGGACAATTGTTGCGCATTCTGCTTCATCTCTTTCATCTCCATTCCCTCAGCACACCACCACAGACCAAAGACCCACATCCACACACCCACAGAGCCACACGTCCACAAATCCCCCTGCCTCCCCGTGCTTCCTATTCCTTTCCTCCCTCTTTTCTGATCCTTCTGAGTTTTGTTCTTGGGTTGGTGTTTGACCTCCAAAGACTGATTCTTCTAAGGGATGCAGACCTTCCTTGTGTGCTTGCTCCAGACTGCCCTGTCTACTATCTGACTGAAAGTTAGGCCACATGGTGAAGTCAATTTCCAGACTTGGGGTGACCACAGCTTACCAGGGTGCCACCAGTCTCCACCATCCAGGACTTCATTGTCTTGTCTTCTTGCTGGTAGCTGAGCACCACGGGGTTCCAGTCTCAGGGCCAGGGAGACTCACCCTGCAGGGAGTGCATCACCGACTGAGTGGGGAGGAAAGAGAAGGCTCAGAATGGACATCGTCCAGCGTGTGACCAGGAAGCAGCTGGGGCCATGGCCACGGGTGATGAGAAAGGGCCCAGAGGCAGCACGGTGGAGGAGGGCAAGGTCAGCCAGCATTCTCTGGAAGGGGCCAGGGGGTCAGCAAGATAGAGCCACGTGTGGGACATCCAGCACAAAGCTGTGTGGACAACGGACACGTGAGCAGGTGCTGCTGTAGTCCAATTCAGCTTCAGTCCAGTCCAGCTTCTAGTACCAGAGAGGCAGAAATATAGGAGTTGGCCCCAAAGCCAAAGGGAGCATCCAAGAGAAGAGAAAGGCTCCCTCCTCAGAAACAATCTCCTCCCCAGAGGCAGGAGAGTGTGTGGCGCCTGGTGCCTGGTGGGGTTCCCAGACTGCTGTGGACTGGTGTCTCCTCTCCTCCTCCTAGGCCCTTCTCCTGTCACTGAGCGCTGACTGCAGCTGTCCTGTCCGTCTCTCATCTCTGCATGTAGGTGGGAGGACTTCCTGGCCTAAGGGAACCACAGCATCTCAGCACCCCACCGAAGCAGCTGCAACACACGCAGGGCACATCGGTGGCTTTCAAGGAAAGAGGGCCATTATCTCATGGTCTCAGGCATGTCCAGTCCTTCTTGGTCCTCTGATAGCTCCAGACAACAGGTGGCCCCTTCACCCTGCAGGCGACCCACTTGGCTTCTGTCTCCCTTCCTGTGAGCCTCTCTGAGTCAATCCAGGTCTTGTAACAATTCAGGGGACCTCCATGATACTGGCATGTCTTCATTACCATAAAAATAATAAGCTCACTTCCCACTCGTCAATCAGACTCCAGCACAGGCTGGATCTGAGACGATAACACTTGATGGGAGTGGAAAGTGCAGTCTTTCCTTGTGGAGCAGCTGGTGGTCTCAAACTGCCGATCCTTTGCATCACAGGCCAATGCCTAACCACAACCGCACCATGACAAAGATCTTGAAAGTCAGCACGTCGCCTAGCAGATGTCAATCTCATCCCTGGCCATGGCCTGGGGGCTGATCCTGTGCTTGGATGAGCTCTGGGGGTCTTGGGTCAAGGTAAATTTCTCACCTGGCACCTTGACAAGCGAACGGGACCTGAGGGGCAGTGTCCGGATGGTGGAGCACGGCAGATCTTCTTCGTGACCAGCCCCCAGTGTGCGTGGACACTCTTGGTGGAGGAGTGGGGATCTGGAATCAAGACTGGCCCTTTGGCCCACTGGGTCCATCAGGGTGCTGCAGGAGGGTGGGTGCTACGGAGGGGCTCTGATGAGCAAGACATAGGACTCACTTAGACCCCAGCCACCATCGTCTGAGGATGCTCTTCTGGTACAAGGTGCCTGGAGGACCCTGCCCCCTGCCCTCAGCCAATGGAAAGTAGCCGTTTTTGACTCCCCGTCCAGCTACCAAGGGGGCAGGGTCACAGCATTTAAGTGAGTGCTTCCAGGAGACCCCCACTGCCCTCAGGACCGATCTCTGTTAAGACACTGCTGCCGTAAACCGCAGTCGCGGTGTCTGGGTGATAGAATGCCGCCCGTCCACAGAGGAAGGAGCTGAGCTGCAACCTCCGTACTCTGGGGTTTTGCTTCCTTGCTCAGACTCCTGCAGACAGTTTCAAGGAAGCTTGTCAAGGGAGGCGCGTCAGGTCTCCAAGCTGTGTCGGCAGAGCTGAGGGAGCGAGCCTGGCCTGGCCCTCACTGGAGCTTAGGCTGGGGATTTGCAGGGGAGGGGGGGGTGACGCTGAGGTTTTATGGGTGTATTCTCCAGAAAGAAGGCCAGAGAGGCCAGAAGGAGCTGGGGGTGGCTAGGGCCCTGGGGAGAACCCCCCCCCTCATCTGGCACCATCCACAGCGCCCAGGGCCGGGGCCCCCACCCTCTTACCCACCTCCCCTTCAGTATGTGCAGTTCCCCCTGGTAATGGAAGCTGACAGAATGCAAATGAGTTTCTAAAGGAAGCAGCAAATGTGGCAATTTTCCTCATTTAATCTTCAGGTGAGCTGTCGGTCCCCCACCCCCCAGCCTCATTAGCATTGGCAAACTAATTGTGTCCACCAACATGAGATTACTGGTTTGACTAAGCTGTGATAAAGACTGAGATGCAGACTCAGGCTGCCCTGACAAGCGGGCCCAAGGGTTCCTCTGCCCCAGAACCCTCTGTCCCCCACCCCAGTGTGAGGGAACCTCAGATGGGCCTGCAGGACAATCAGGACACTCAGACACTCCACGGAGGTGGGCTTGGAGGCCACCATCTTGGCTTTTTCTGCTGAGCACAGGCCCTTTCATGCGCAGCATGCCAACCATTTTCTAGATTCCTGTCAGGAAGATGTTCTTCAGCAATCAGAGCTGAATTTCAGATCAATCCACAAATGCTGGGCACGCAGCGGTGCATTGTGTGCGCGTTGCCAGGGTCATCTCACTTAGTCTCCACCATCACCCTGCTCGAAACATATGCGCCCAGTTTCACGGATGTAGACCCTACCTCTCAGAAAGTTCAAGAAGTCCATACCATGTAACATAGCGGAGCCAGGCCTGCACCAAGATCCAGCCCTACGCTGGTTACTGTTGGGGCTGTGAGGAGCTGTCCAGTCACGCGGTGCTGACCCAGCATGACCCTCTGAACCACCAAAGGAAGCCCTGACTACACAGCTGTATGTGCACTCCCCTGGCGCTTAGACCGGCTGCTGCGCGTCCGGATTTTGTGTTCTTACGTGAGTGCCAGTAGAACTTGGTCGCTGATTTGGGGTTCTCTTTGGGTGATTTCCGTAAGTTCATAAGACCTTTCCTCATGGTCTGTCTTTGTTCAGGACACATCTGAATAACAAAATCCCAACTATCTAAAGTCTGTTTCCATCTCACTGAGAGTCTGACTCCTTTCCGTGACCTTCTACTCTTACCAAACGTGTCACCATCATTTCAGGCTCAGGTGACCTCATGGAAAACCCACCTGGCTTCATCTCCTCGTTCCCATAACGGAACCAATGGAGTATTCCCGAAAGCTGCCCAAGTGAAAAGGGCAAGAGGACCCATCATCGAGACTGTGGGAACCCAAAAGACCTCACCGTGGCCCATCACAAGACCCCAAGGGTGCTGGACGATGATGACAACATGAATCAGAATTCGTGGATGGTTGGGCTGAAATCATACAGCTTATGAACAGATGTTAAATTACGTCAGAAACAAGAGGGACTTTGTTAAATTCCTAGGAAAATGGAGTTAGAAGATAACTCCTCTGGGGTCTAAGCTGTTTCCTAGATCAAGGAGCTTCACCCAGGGGAGGGATCTCAGGGTCCAAAGGACACACTCCACCTCTGACTCTTCTATTGTGGTAAGGCATTTTTTTTGGTTCCATGAACTTTTTGAAGTTCAACCATCTCTGTGAATCCCACCAACAACCTTTTACAGATGGACCAAGGTGACAGAAGGTAGAAGACGCTGACAGAAATTCAGTGTGAGTTCATTCGCAAAGGCATGATTTTGTTGTTGCAGTTCTGGGTCTTTGATGCCTGATACTTGATCCCATTGATACCGACCCAAAACCCATCTGTAGACAATTGGACATTCTTTCATAGAAGGGTCACAAAGAAGAGAAGAGCCAGTCAGAGTGCAGAATAACACTGATGAAACATACCACTTCCCTCTAGCTCTTTAATGTTCCCCACTGGTACAGATAAGAGCTGGAAACACAGGGTATCCAGGACAGATGACCCCCTCAGGACCAATAATGAGAGTAGTGATACCAGAAGGGTAAGGGGAAGGGGAAAGTGGGGGAATAAAGGGGAACTGATCATAATGATCTACAGGAGGGCGAATAACAGAAAAGTAGGTGAAGGGAGACAGTGATCAGTGTAAGACATGAAAAATATAATTTATGGATACCCTTTTGGATATTTATAGACATCCTTGAGAACGTTTTATAACATTTCAGGGGCAGGGCAGAGGTCAATGGAACTTGTGGCTGAGAGATTAAAGACTACAGAGAGGTCTGCCTGGGATGGGGGTGGGTGGGGGTGAGAGAGCACAGCTGAGAACAGGTTATCCTGTTGGAATAATTATATCCCAAATATTTAAAGCTTATTCATGCCCTTAATAAATCCTGTTTATGTGATTACTGTCCAGAGCTCTATTGCAATGAGTTACCAATCCCAGCTGAGAAGCAGGGGGTGCTTTGGGAAAGAAAGCGGGGTCATGTGGACCTCAGCCTTCTGAAAATTGAATTTGGGTGTTGCAGGCGTGGAGATTGATTCCACTCTCCAGGTCCAGTGAATTTAAAGGTCGGCTGTCTCCCCCATGCCCTGACCTCTCTTTGACACACCCTCGTGGTAAGATAGGGACAGGAAGCACACCATGGAAAAGACCTTTAATACCTTTAAAGACCTTTAATACAATGATTGCTTAAGATATCTCTACTAGTCTCAGGATGTGTGGGGGGGGGAGTTTAGCCTGTCAATTGGGTCACTGTTTGGAGACCTCATTTGGAGGTGCTGCAGAGATAAACAGTTCACTGGAGGAGGGAGACACACAACTCTTGGGTTGGTATTCCTGATGACAAGACACAGGGAGCTATGCTGAAGGAGCCAGAGCCCTGGACCTGGAGGAATCATGTCGAAACCCAAGCCAGCACTGAGATGCTTCCTCCGCCACTGGATCCACAAGACTTTCCACCCATTGGCCTGTGATCTTCCTGCATTCAGTGTCATTGCACGTGTTTCATGAGTCTAAAAAGGAATTGATAGATTGATAATGGGCATATGGGCTAATATCAGACTTATGGACTGGCTCTGAACTGGGGTGTTTTCCAATGTCCAATTTCTCTTGTGTAGAAGATTCTTTCTTATACACCTATGAGTGTCTCTGAATTTGTTTCTCCAGTGAATCCAGACGAACACGGGATCTTTCTCTTTCTCACTGACCTGAGACTTAATCAAGTCCAATGTCCTTATTTAGATACACCGGTCATTCCTGATAAAGTGCTCAAAGTGGGGGAGACAAAGTCTCACCTCTTCTCTCCTTAGGAGCAATCTGGTTGTACTTCTTCCAAGACATACTTTTATTCTTCGGGCAATCTGGAGAAATTTAATATTCTCCACCAACACCGCAAATCAGATGCATCCATTTTTCCTTGGCCTTCCTTATCCAGCGTCTAGCTGTCACATACTTAGGTCAGGAACACTTTGTCCTCCAAGGAACCTCTTTATCTTCAACACCCTAAAGCAGTCCTTTCTACAAGATGTGTCTGATGCAGTGACGTGCTGTGGGACTCCTTGACTGCTGTCTCTATGAATGTGGGCCCAAGTCAAACAAAACCCTTGACAATGTCACTCTCTCCTCCCTTTCCCACAGCGGAGGTGTTGGTTCAGTCCGAGAGCTTTCCTTTTTCAGTTGAGGTGCAATCCCTTCTTCACCAGCAAAGGCTTCAAGCCCTCTTCATTTTCTGCAAGCAAAGTGTTGTCACCTGCATAGTGTGGGTTGTTCATAAACCTTCCTCCTGTCCTGATGCCTTGTTCAACTTCATATAGACCAACTCCGTGGCTACCTACTCCCCACACAGGTGAAATAAGTATGGTGAAAGGATCCGGTGCTGACACAGATATTTCTGATTTTGAACCATGCAGTATCCTCTTGCTCTATACACAGCTTCTTCAAGGATACTGAAGTTCCGCAACAAAATTCCCTCCCAGAAGGAAAGACATCCACCTTCAAGAACATGCCCTGGGCATCAACCCATATTGGAATGGTGATAACTACCCTAGTGGCTCAGTGGCCCAATGCTGCCATAACAAAAGCAGATGAGTGACTCAAACAGCAGAAATGCATTTTCTCACTGTTCCAGAGGCTGAAAGTATACCTTGAGGTGTCATTCTAGAGGAGATCCTTCCTCTGGGTCACCCAAGGATGCCCTCGGCAGTCCCTGGAGTTTCTGGGTGTTCCTTGATATTCCTTCACATTCACTGACATCTGCTTTCTCCCTGAATAGATACAATTTCTTTTTCTGTTCCTTTTATAAGTTGGATGCCATTGAACTTACGACCACCAAGCCTGGAGTGATGTTAATGCTAGGTACTCCCTGGCTAGGCCATGATTCTTTTTTATATTAAATATTTTTATTAGATACTTTTATCTCTTATCACAATCCATACATCCACTCATTGTGTTGAGCACATTTGCACATATGCTGCCATGATCATTTTCCAAAGTATTTTCTTTCAACTTGAGCCCTTGATATCAGCTCCCCATTTCCCCCACCCTCTTCCTGCCCTCCCTCATGAACCCTTAAATTACTTCATCCTGTGTCACCCTTCACCCACTTTTCTGTTGTTCATCCCTCTGGGAAGGGATTATATGTTGATCCTTGTGATTGATTCCCCCTAGCTCCCCCCACCTTCCCAGAATCCTCCTGGTATCTTGTGCGAAGCAGAAAAATTTCTCCCAAGTTGCCTCCACCAAATATAGGCCAAACTTAGCTGTGTGTTACACATGACAAATGACTACGCACTTGGAGGTCAAGGATTATCTGTCATCTCCAGCAACCAGACTGCATAGTCTGTCCCACCCTAAGTAGGGGCCACGCCCTTCTGACAAGGATAGTGGCAGATGGTTTCCCTGAAGGAGAACCTAGAGAGGTCAAGCCCACCAAGGTTGGGCTACCATCATGAATCTAGGGTCTGCCCTTCTTGTCACATGTAAGCCCCTAGTCCTCCCCTTCCTATCACATGCATATCCCTAATCCCTCCCCTTTCTATTACATGTACACCCCTAGCTCATCCCCTAGCTGTCAGGCTTATGCCTATTGCACATCCCTTTCGTGCGATGTGCATGCCTATTGTATAGCCCCTTCCTGTGACCTGACTGGTGGCCTGTGATCACTCCCCATAAGTATATGGAAGCCTTGGTTAGCAATAAATTGCTCTCTTGCTCCTGCCCTCTCAGCCCCTGCTGTGCTCAGACCTG
>PVJH01030617.1:0-24588 GCA_004026705.1 Nesogale talazaci
TTGTGTGTGACCATCCATCGGCCCTCTACAGCAGGAGTGCTCTCTCACCTGAGTCACTCAGGCGGACCAGGAGGTGGGCTCTGGGTCATCCAGCAAGAGTCTCACCCCCACCCCCTTTCCCTTCCCGTGAAAGCCTTCGGCCTACCCACCTTCATACCCACGCCCTGTGTAAATACGACCTTCCCCAGTGAGCGACTTCAGTGGTCAGTTGTCCTCCGTCCACTTCACTTCCGCCCTCTCACCTGCCTGCTCCCTCCCTCTGGGTACCACAGCAAGCCCGGGCTTGAGCATCTCAGATGGGGACATGATCACGTGCCAGCCCTGACCTCGGACGTGGCCTCCACCCCTCCCCGGCCCAGTCGCACCCTGAGGGTGGCACATGGGAGTCCTCCTCATGGAAATGTCACCTCCCTGGGGACAGTGAGGAGGCTGGTGGGCGGGGCTTGAGTGTCAGTATGCTAACTGGGGAAGGTGGGTGGTCGGAACACGACACCCCCCCCATCCCCACACCCCCACAGGAGAAAGGTGAGGGGGACAGGACGGGGGTGGTTCCGCCCAGTCCTGCAGGGGGGGAGCTGTTTCGCCCCCGGACACCCGGCCCCTGTGTGCATCAGCTGTGGCTTGAAGGAAGGGTCTTCCAGCCCCGTGGGATCCCTTCCTTCACTGTTCAGCTGCTTCCTCTTGTAAGCTTGTACGCCTGTGACATCTCAGGAAAGACTCAAACTGGGGTTGGTGAGCTCGGGGTCTGGGCTGTGTGTACTCTTCCTAACTCCTAGAGGAACTCTTTCGGTTGTTTCCTTCATTATAAAATTAAGAGTCCAGGTTGAGCCCCAGTGGCGTAAGTGGTTGAGTGCAGGACTGCGGCCTGCGGGCTTGGCGGTTCAAATCCAGCAGCGCCTCTCAGGAGCGGCTCTGGGTAGCGCCCACAACCACCAGAGGCAGTGATGCCAAAAAAACAAAAAGAAGGAAGAAAATGTTTAAAAATTAGAGTCCAGGGGCTGAGCCCCGGTGGCGTAGTGGTTGTGCGCGGGACTGTGGCCCACCGGGATGGAGGTTCAAATCCAGCAATGGGGATGGGCCTCCTACTCCCACCACCAGAGAGCAGTGATGCCCCCCCCCAAAAAACAAAACAAAAAAATTAGAGTCCAGCAGTGCCCCTGTGGAGAGTCGATCCATGACGCTGGTGAAGACGGAGTCGCTCAGCACAAATCTCCGTCCCTGATCCCCGTTTCCTTCCGGCCCCGGGGGCCTGCCTCTGCGCACCCCTCAGTGCCCTTCCAGGGTGACCACAGCCCAGCCCTCCAACTCTCCAGCTCCCCCGCTCCAGGGCAGAAGAGGTTTCTGGATCTGGAACTTGGCCACTGACTTGTAGCCCATAAGGAGGACTTTTCTTTCTTATTTTTTTTTCACGAGTCTATTTATATGTGTTCTTAATTTGGGTCGAAGTTTGCAGAGTGAATTGGCTTTCTATTCACCCATCCTTGCACATTTTGCTCTGTGACATGGACTGCATTCCCCACGGTGTGACAGCCCTCCCTCCTCTTCCTCCCTGTGTGTGCCACTTCCTCTTCCTGCCGGCCTGCCAAAGGCTGCCCTTGGGCCTGCTGGGTCCAGTGTTCTGCTGCTGCGGGCTGCCTGCCGGGCCGAGCGTGCCCCTTACCGGCTGCCTAGGATGGGGGCTGCAAGGGGAGCCTGGCAGTGGGGGGATGAGTTCAGCCCCAGGAGAAAGGCTGACGAAAGGCCGTGTATCCCGGGGCAGCCTGCTCCTTGGTCATTGTTCCTGGTCCTGCGTTTGTCTTCCCCCGACCCAGAACTGCTCTGGGGAGCCCCTCAGGGAGGCTGGCAGGTGCTGGGCACCATCAAGTTCATCCGTGTGAGGACTGCTTTTCAACCCCAACCCTGTCCTGTGACCCTGAAGGGCTCTGCCCTCTTCCGCTAAGTGGTCAGGTCCACAGACTCTGTGTGTGTGTGTGAGTCACCGTCCTCTGCTGTCCTGTCAGAACCTCAGGTTTCTGAGGTTCACTCTTGTTTTTTTAATTGTTTCACTGGAGGCGCATACAACTCAATACATAGCATCAATTGTATGTATTGGTCAATACATACATCAGGATCAATACATGCAGCCATTGCATGCAGGAGATTCGCTCTTTAAGGGAGCAGAAGACCCCGCCTCTCTCCCACAGAACAGCTGTTGGTTTTCAGCCGCAGGCCTCATGAGCAGTCCAGGGCTGGCCTCTCTCTCACGGGGCGCTGTCGATGTGCGCACTCAATGTTTGCTGCGGGAGCCCATCAATATGCACTCTGCGTGTGCTGCTCCCCACCCCCAGAACAGTCCTTCCTGCACACCCTCCTCTCCCAGTGACCCTTTTTTGCCACGTCTAGACAGTTGTCCACCAGTGTCCTCTCTGTAGCATGCTGTCTGGCTCTCAGCACCCTCTCAGCAGCCTGCCAGCACCGCCCGCCCAGGGCCACCTCACAGGGAGGGAGGCCGCTTCCGAGCAGGGAGCTGAGCCTCGAAGACCCGTGCGGCACGGCGGGGAGGCCGGCTGGACCAGTGTCCACACCCTCTCTAAGCAACCACTGCCCACTGGTCAGTGCCAGCAGGGAGGGCCAGCCGGCAACGAGCACCCGGGGTCATGCGCCGTCAGTTGACCAGCGCGAGAGCGCATTTGTGTATGCGTGCATATGAGAGAGAGAGCAAGAGAGAGCAGTTTCAGTGCAAGTTCACCCAGTGGTTGGCTCCGGGCTGCTCGACCTCCCTCAGTCTGCCTTCCCTCGGGTCTGTCACCCCCTGCCGCAGCTGCACAGAGCTCACTGGCAAGGGTCATGGAGATCGGGCCCCTTAGGGAAGCCAGCAGGTGGCAGTGCGGGTAAGAAGTGCTCGGGATGCAGTTGTTCAGACAGGACATGCTGCAGAGTTCTTTCCCGGTTGCTAATGCATGCCCCAAGGGCACACCACGCCACTGTCAGCCTGCTCCCCAACCCGACTCTCCCAATGAAGTGCTTGAGGCCGCCCATCCTGCAAACCAGCCTCCTTCCCCAAAGCACGCAGCTGTGCTTGCTCTGTAGCCTGGGAAGGTCACTATCTGGCTCCTGGTTTTACTCCTGCTGCTGCCCCAGCTTCGCCGCTGTTGCCTGGATCCAGGAGCTTGGCTCTACAGGACACGCTCTGCTGCTGGCTCCTCCTCCTGCTGGAGCGAGGTCCCCACTTCCTGGCTCACTCGTCCCCAGCAGGTGGGCCGTCACAGGGAGCCCAGTTAACCTTCCCTTCCCCTCGGCCCATCAGGAGAGGCAAGGTCCCTTGGTGGAGCATGTCACAGAGGCTCTGGCTAGAAGAGCCCCGAGCACCCCTGCCCGTTCAGCAGCCGCCTCTGCCCACTCGGTGCCTGCCAGCTATGTCCAGTGCCCTCCTCGCTGTCGCTGCCGTGCCTGCCCTGGCTATTGTTTCCACGGGTCGAGTGTCCCTGCCCGCCCCCCCCCCCACACACACCCCACCCCACCCCACGGGCTCGGCTGTGGTCAGAGCCGTCGTTGGCTACTTAGTACCCCCTGGCCTTCGAGAGTCCGTAGAGATTAGACACAGGAGCAGGCCACGTGGAGCTCACCAAGGGCCTGAGGACCACGCAGGGCCACCAGAGCTGAGCCAAGGACCCTCCCCCGCTCCGGCAGAGAGCCTGTGCCCTGCCTGGTGACTGGTGGGCTCTGGCGTACCCAGCAGGACCCTCACCCCTCCTCAGGAAGAGTGCGCTCCAGGCACAGCCTGCGCTGGAGTCCAGGGACAAGGCCCGCTGATGCGCCCCTGATGGCAGAGCCCAGCACGGCGATTCCCACTGACCACTGAGGGCCCAGTGGCAGGGTTGGTGGGGCCCCTCTGGTAAGGACAGAACTGGAAACAGGGAGTGTCTGCAGACACTCAGGTCCGTGTGCCCCCCTCACTCCGCCCAGTGTTCCGAGGACTGGGCCAGCCCTGATTTACGGGCAGCCCCTGCTCAACTGAGAACGAGAGTGGGGAAGGAGGGGGCTTTGCCACCTGGATGCCTTAGGGGTCTAGCCAGGGTGAGGACCGGTATCTCTGGGTATCCCCTATCCCCCCTGTGCACCCCCCTCCAGCAGCCTGAAGGTGCCCGGCTGATCTCTCCCCTTCCCCCGCATCTTCTACTGTGACCCTTAGGCCTGGTCAGGCTGATCCTGTCAGGTGGCCTCCTGGGGTAGGGACTCTCTGGAGAAGGAGGGGCAGCAGGACGGGCAGGCCCCTGGCCGCTGTGACCTTCCTTGAGGTCAGCTCACGTCCCGTGCAGATTTCTATCTCACCACAAATCACGGGCCTCTGGGAGACAGCCTCGCTGCGGGGGCTGATGAAGGTGGTGGGCCGGCCTGGCCACAGAGTAAGAGCCCAGACAGCACACTTGTGGGTGTGTGCGCGCGCGTGCGTGTGTGTGTGTGTGTGTGTCTGGTGGACCCGGAGCCAGCGTGCCGGGATTCTGACCTAGGTGGGGAGCAAACTCGCTCCCTCCCCGGCCTTGTCTGGTGGGGTCAGCGAGAGAGGGTGGAGGGACTCGCCCGCGTGTCCACGTTGCTCTGTGTTCTCCTGCCGCTCCCGCGCCAGCTGGGCCCTTGTGCTCGGGGCCCCATGGCTGGGCAGAGGCGCCGGGTGTCCATGACCTTACTCGGGCACCCGGGCCTCCAGCCGCCTGCTCCCTGCCCCCGCCGAACTCCCAAGGTGGGGTTGGAGCAGGAGATGCGCCCCCTTTCCCGGCTCCTGGCTCTGCTACCCTGGCCCAGGAAAGTGGAGAGCAGGTGCTGGGCCCTGGGTGACGATGGCAGAGGACGGGACATGGGGAGGTCCATTCCGTGAGACCACTGCCCTGAAGGCCACAGAGGCACATGACGTGGCCTGTCGGAGGCAGGGTGGGGGGGGCTGCGCAGGCCTGGCCCTGAGGGCTCCGAGCACTCAGTCCAGCCGCCTCTCCCCAGATCTCCCTACCTGCACCCCTTTCTTCAGGGAATGCACTCAGGACTGCACCCCATGTTGCCCCTCTGTCAGAAGGACCAGCATCAGCAGATGGACCCCATAGTCCGAGTCTTTGCTCTGTACTGCCCTGAGGCGTGGCCTGCAAGGTCACCTCCACTCTCTCACTCCAGGCCCCTTGTACTGGGCCCATGCTGGGCACAGAAGCCTCCAGGCTGAGGCGGCCGTGGGGCCCGGTCCTTTCTGCCAGGACAGAGCAACTGGGTCACAGGCAGGGAATCGAGGTCACAGCAAGTTAGGAGGCCTCAGACCTGGGCTGGGGCAGGGAGCGCGCACTTGAGAAGCCTGCTCTAGAAAGATAAGCGGGCACTTCTGGGCAGCCCCCCTCCCCCGGGGGCGAGGGGGGCTCCCAGGTGGTTTGTTGGTGTGAAACAGAAGGCGGCTTGGAAGTCAGACAAACACGTCCCGTCTTTTCACCCAGAGGTGGTGCGAGGCCTCCTGCCTCAGCCCGGTCTGTGTTCTCTCGGCTGGCTATTGAAGAGCGGGCGCCGGCCCCCCAGGCAGCAGCCAGAACCCCGCACGGCACCTCTGTGCACGTCAGCTGCAGCGGGGCCGAAACAAGAGCCCTCTGGGATGGAGGCCGGCCAGGGACTGATAAAGTCACTATAGTTAGTGAGAGAGAGAGTCAGTCTCACATGTGGGTGCAGAGGGGGCTGGACCACAGCAGGCAGCGCCCTCTCCTCTCACCACGAGCCAGCCAAGAAGCTGTGGCAGCCAGCAGGTGCTACCTGGTTGCAGAAGCTGGATCCAGAAAGAGGACGTCCCCCATCTTGGACCCGCCAGACTCACTCTGGCCTGTCACCCCTGCTGGAAGTGGAAGGAGCCCCCCCCCCCCCCCCGGCTGGGCAAATTCAAAATCCCTCAACCAGAGCCTGGATCCTCAGCGTCGTCCAACTGCGGCGTGAATCATAGGCTCCGTTTCTGGTTTCCGAGTTTGCGTTGTGTCAGCTGTCTGATTCGTAGTCCAGCATGTGCCGGCGTGGCCATTTCTGCACGTGCAGCTGAGAGGCAGGGGTGGCACCTGCGAGGCGTGCCACCACCCTCACCCTCTGCCTGTTCCTGAGCTGCCCCCGGATTCCCGTCTTCAGAGAGACCTCGGAGGGAGCACGGACAGCGCCCAGGGCAGACGGCCTCCCCTTGCTAAGACAAGCTGTTAGGCTTTGAAGGAGACTTAAAGGCACAGTTTCAGTTAAAGCTCAGCAACACTTTGTCAGGGCTATGTCATCTCTCAGACTTGGAGAATTTAAGCTCCTGTTCTACATTTACCCCCTTTTGATCAGGTTCAGCCATAGAATCCCAGGCTCAAACTGCCCAGTCATCGTCTAGTTCTGGTGGCCTGGCAACGGAGCCACAGTTATTGGTGGAGGCCATTAGCCACACCTCCCACGTACCCCACCACCACCACCACCCACCAATCTCCTGCTTCCCCTGCTGCTTCAGGCACAGAGGAGACTGGATGATGGCGTTGTGCCAGGCTAAGCACAAGGAGCACTGAGTCATGGGGCCACTTCACAGGGGTGTCCCATGAAGCCAGGACTGACCCAGAGCCTCCAAACCCCTTGGCTGTCCCCGGCAGCCTCCACAGCTGGCCTCACCTGACCCCAGGGTGAATCTGTTTCTTAGCTGTCGTTTCCGTTGTTTTACCATCCCCATGAGTGAGGGGAACCTCGGGACACAGCAGGGGAAAGTTACCCCTGCTACCCTGGAAAGTTGGGGGTCAGACTACCCCCCCCCAGCAGCTCTGTCAGCTGGGAAGGAGGGGCACTGTGTGATCCCGTGAAGATGACAGCCCTAGACCCCCTGCAAGCAGGTGGTGTGCCCCGTGTGGATGGCTCGTGCTGGGCCGAGAGCCCGTGGGTTCACAGCAGACTAGGCTCACTGAGAAGGCGGTCCGGCCAGGGGAGATGCCCAGCACTGGACGGAGGGAGGGCTGCCCTCGGCTGGCTCAGTGACGAGGCTGTGAAGATACGTAGCCTCGAGGATGCTCTCGCCTCCTTCACGCCCGGTAGGCGCTGCTTTGTGGTCCCTAACCTCCGCAAAGGGAGCACGTGCCCACACAGAGCGGCCATGCAGCTGTCCCCTCTCGGTGTTGGGAGGGGGAAGGGTCGGTGCTCTCTGGGGGGGAGGGTGCACTTAGTCGGTGTTTCCAGAGCACATGCAAGATTGCACCAGCTAAGGGCGGAGATGTTGGTTTTTAAAGTGGAAATGGCTGTATTCCGGCAGAGAGGAGCGGGACGCACACATTGCCTCGGTGCTGTGGGGGCCCGGAGCAGTGAGGTGTCAGCGTGAGGGGAGGCTGGCTAAAGCTACCGGCCGCAGACAAGGGCTCCGGCTTGCACACCCGCCCTGGCCGTCAGGCCAGGGGGCCTCCCAGACGCCGTCCAGGCAGAACAGTGCCTTCTGGACAGAGGTCTGTGGCATGCCAAAAGGGTCATCCTGACAGAGAGCAGGGCAGCCTGTGAGGAGGGCGTGGGACGAGCGTGGAACACGCGGGGGCAAGGGCGTGGGAAGGAGTGCTTTCTTCCCAGGGGAGTGACCGCCAGGTGCGCCTTCAGCTTCAGGCTCCACCAGGCATTGTCAGACATGTAAGTGGGGTCTTTTTATTCTTTTTTAAGATTTGCTTTATATTTTTTTACCCATTCTGACCGGGACCTCCTGTGGCCATCCTGGTCCCAGGTCCTAGGATGTGGCTCTCAGGGTGTTTGAGCCCCAGGATCGGCCTACACACCCCTGTGCACCTGCTTCATTCCCCCCACCCACGCGGAGCTCAGGAAGCAGCGGGTTCCAGCTCGGGCTCAGGAACTCTCAGAGTACAGTTCTCCCATCAGAACCTGGGGAGCCTCACCTCCCTTCCTGAGGGGCCGCTGGGGAGGATGAACCAGCTCCCCTGGACTGGCTCCCTCTGCTGGAAACGGGGAAGCATTTCTGCTGAGGGTGGGGCCGCCGACAGGGCCTGACATCTGTGGCCACAGCCATTCCCTGCCCTGCCCTCATGACCTCATGGCCGTCTGGCTCTCACCGTGGGCTCAGGGTCACAGATGGCCCCCGTGTTGTCAGACACTGGGTTTCTCTTGCCTTTGTAGGATATCAAAGGGGAGGTTGGCGGGAGGCAGGAGGCCTGGCATGACTTTGTCATGCTGCAGCCACTTACAAGCGAAAGGCCGCCCCTCCTGGAAATGGGCTCCATGCTGGCGACAACTTCCTCCCTCCCAGCCACCCCATGCCTCCATTCGAGTCCACTGGAGGGAGGTGATCGTGTGTGGGGTGGGGGGGGCAGGGGGGCTGGGCCTGTGATGGGGGAGGGGGGAGTGTCCTAGGATGTCGCTGCTGACAGCCCCCATGGAGCCACTGCAGGGGGCAGCTTGTCAGCTGGGGGTCACGGAACAGGGAAGACCCCTTCAGAGAACAGCTCTCCCTCCTCTCCTGACTGTAAGCCCCTCAGCGCCCCCCTACTGCAGGCCAATGCCAGTCTTCCTGGGGGCTTCTTGGCCAGCACCTCTCCTCCCTTGCTGACCTTCCTGGGGCCAGAGGGACCTCTTCCCCTCCAAAACCCCCGAGCAGATCAGCATCTTCTGAGCCCCTGACCGCTGCTCCCTTGGCTCCCAAGTCCATCGACACCATCCGCCCTGTCTCTGTGGTCCGTCGGCCAGTGCGGGCAGGACGCGATCCCCATGCTCTTCTCCGTGACCCCGTGTCTCAGGTTCTCTGTTCAATGGTGCGAGGCGCTGACCTGACATACACCGTGCCCCGTTGTAAGCCGCGCCCCCGTGTCCTGTGCCAGGGACACGCACGGCTCGTGCACGCGCACAGTGACGTGTGCCCAGGTTTGGCTCAGGTCCCCAGTTGAGTGCCCCCGCGGGCCCTGACGCACAGGTGAGACCCGCCTCCTGCTCCCTCCGCCGCCAGCGCATCCCTTCCACGGCCACTGGGAGCAGGCCGCTCCCAGGCCGGGCAGCGCGCGAGCGATGGTGGATCCCCTCCGCCGGGAGTGGGCTTGTGCACTGCCCGGCAACCTCCACACTGCCAGTCAGTCGCCTGTCTGTGGAGTGCAGACACAGACGGGTCCCTTCCGGGAGTGGGTCCTGGAACTGTCACCCGGCGGACAGGACCATGGGTTGGTACATGATGTGTGTGTGTGTGTGTGTGTGTGTGTGTGTGTGTGAGACCCCGCCCCACCTCCGGGGGGACAGAAGCACGATGCCCTCTGGCCGGTTCTCCGTGGGTTTCAGGGGCTTGTTTCCAGGGTGCGTCGCCGCGTCCTTTCCACGTGGGCTGGGCCGGGCCAGTTCCTGGGGTCAGCGCACTGCCCTGTCATGGGTCGTCCTCATTCATAAGCGTGTGCCCGGACTGACCGGGACATGGCAGTGATGGGTAGCAGTGCCAGTCCTCGTGGTCCTGAGGAAGCTAAGACGCCCCTGTCCACGGTGGGGAGGGGGGCGGGGGGGGGCGGGTTATCTGTGCTGACCCCAGCTCGGGGCCAAGACAAAGGGCTGGAGGGAGGCGCGGAGTCAGCCCAGGCCTGGTCCCGGGGGCGCATGCGCCTGCTTCTGCACAGCCGCAGACCCTGCTCCCGGCTGGCCTGTGGCGGGTGGGCACGGGCAGCACTCAGTGGGAGCAGTGCCCAGGATACAGCTCGGTGGTCGCACGGCGGGCCTTTGGCTCCTGCCCTGCGTGGGCCGGTGAGACGCCCCTGGCACCCGCGAGTCTGCACGCCCCTCCGACCCCGCTCCCTCCGATTGTCCCCCTTCCTCAATCGACTCTAAGTCCCTTGCGGGACGGCACCGGCCACCGTCATTGTCTGCCCCGGACCCCGCGGGGACAGTGGGCTCTAGTGAGGGTCCTGAATGCCCGGGCGCCCCTGAAAAGCGCCATTCAGCCGGGAGCGGCCCCCTCGGGGAGGAGCGCGGCCAGCATCTGCGGGGAACAAGCGGCCCTGTGTTGGGCGGGAAGAAGGTGCGCTGCGCGGGACCGACGGACGGACGTACAGACGTGCGCAGACGTGCGGGGACGGTTAAGCAGGCACCTGGGGGGGAGGGGGGGCCGTGCTGCGGGGGGGGGGGGGGGGGGGGGGGGGGGGGGGGGGGGGGGGGGGGGGTTGGGCCTGGCAGGCTGCAGGCCTCAATGCTGCAAGGAAGCTCGCCCGGTGCCCGTGAGCTGGTGATGGCTGCAGAAACCATGCCACACACACACACTGTCCCCACGGGGCGCTGCCCGGCATGGAGCAGGCACTCTGGTATTGGTGAGCTGAACCTGTGAGCCTCTCCCAGTACCAGTCTCCCCCCTGGAAGAGGCCTGGAGGGGTGGGATCAGGAGGTCTTCCCTACCCCTCCCACCCCCTTAGCCCTGCCATGGTCCCGCTGAGGCCCCAGACCTGGTGGCCCCTGAAAGAGGGCAGGAGCAAGGGTCCCCAGCCCAGGCAGCCAAGCCCTGTCTGTGTCCACGCGGCCTGGCTCTCCCCGGATTCCACCCCACAGTCGCTGGAGGACAGGATTAAACTGCAAAGCAGCACTGATCCCTTTTACACATAGGAAGCAGAAACACCAGAGCCCTCCGGGAAGGCCACCCTCACCCCACCCCACCCCCCTCCCAGCCTGGGCAGAGCCGACGGTCCAGGTTCCACCGGGTGTCTCCACAGAGCCGCCAGGGCTGTCCCCTGCTGCCCAGCACCTTACAGAAGGGGTCACCCACCATGGTGCAGCTGCTCCTAGGTGGGGCGGGGGCAGGGCCCCAGAACGCACGGCCACTTCTGTGAGCGATGGCGGGTGGCTGCACATGCTGGGGCCCTCAAAGGGCTCTCTCCCTGCGCCCCAAATTCTGGGGCCCCCCTTCTTCCAGAGAGTCTGTAAGACAAAGCTCTGGCCCCTTCCTGTGCCCGCCCTGCTGGTTGGTAAGCCGAGCCAAGGGCTTGCATTCCAAACATTCCGACTCCAAGGAGGCCTGGCTGAGCCAGCCCTGCCTTGTTCCAGAGCACGGGGCTCACTCTGCGGGGGCTCTGGAGCCCAGCCTGCCCTGCCGAGACCCGTCCCACTGGCCCAGCTGTCCTCCCTGGTGCCTGTCCCAAGAGGATGTGTCCGCCGGACAGGAAGTGGCAGTGCCACGCTGCTCGCTCCCCTGGGCCCGGTGTAGGAGGGACTCCCCCGCCGCCGTGTGGGTGCCTGCCTCCAGCGTCCCGGGCAGGAGCAGCAGAGGCCTTGCAGGCCCCGTGGGTGCTGCCGCCCAGGGCTGTGAGCAGGAGCTTGTTCATCCTGAGACACAACTCAGCCCTGGGCCAGCGGAGGCTGGGGGGGGAATACTTGTCCACAGGCAGGCAGCTAGTTGTTGGGGGGCTGGGCTTCCCAACCCTCCCCCGTGGTCTCTGGAGCCCCCATCATACCCCAAACCCTGTCGGAGGGGTGGAGGAAGCAGCACCGGGTTTCTCTCGTCTCTGCCTCTTTCCGGTTCTTCCACCTCTGCCAGTAAACAGAGGTTTGACACCCCAGTTTTAGCCACACCAGCTCCCCCCCCTTCAGAAGCACCCTGATGTGCGGCCGGGGGGCAGGGAGCGCAGCAAGCTTGGAGTGGCTGCCCTTTCCCATGAGCTGCAGGCCTTGTCCTCCCCCTCACCCCCCAGAAGGCCTGCAGTCTGCCCTCAACCCTAAAGAAGCCTGTTGTCCTCTCACGGCCCCCGGCTCTGGCCAGCCTGTGGGGCAGCGACAGACAGAGGCAGACGGCCTCACCTGTCTCCACAGAGCAGCTGGTGGGCTTCAGACCACTGTGCTTCCGGTCTGCTGTTTTTTGTTGTTGGTTTTTTTAATCTGACTGCTTCAGTGGGTGCAGAGGTGAGCCGGCCGGAGGTCGGAGACAGTGCAGGACCTGGAGTGGGCCAGAGGCCCTGAGGGCTTTGAGCCTGGGGGGAGAGTGGGCTCCCCAGCTTCCTCTTCTGGGTCTTGTAAATCAAGACCTGCAGAGCCTCTGCCCTGGAGGGAGCCCCTGGGTGAGAGAGGGGGCAGGGAGAGAAGGGTGCTGCAGGGGGTGGGGGAGCAGGTGCTGGTGACAGGTGCACCGGGGTGCTCACCGACACCCGTGCCGGGGCTCTGTCCAAGTCACACTTGGGCTCTGGGGCGCTGTGATCTTGGCAGGGGCCCTCCCAGCTGCTCCCCTGGCAGTGGGCGCACGCCGGCCTCAGGGCAGTGCTGGGCTCCGGGGGCCCTGAGCACCACCCCTCACGATGGGATGATGGGTTGTTCTCAGATGTCAGTCAGGTCCCTGCTCTGGCTCCGGACAAGGTCCAGAAGCCTGTCCTCCTCCTCTCGGCAAACGGCACTCGCTCACAGGCAGCCATCCAGACACAGCCAGCTGCTCAAGCCATCTGACGCCCGACGAGCTGTCACTCAGCCGCCGCCGCCTCCTCCTAGGCCCGGCTCACAACACCCGCCCTCTGTCCCAAGGGGACGGAGGGGCGGCGGGGGGAGGTGTCCTGAGGTCAGTCCTCCAGGTGCACCCAGCAGGAAGGCAGGGGGAGAGCTGGCAGCCCTCCCTGGGGCGGGACCCGGCAGGGGTCTCAGGCACGGCCACCCTGGCAGTATGGACGTCGGAGGTGACAGAGAGGGACACAGAGGTGGATGGTGGCGCCGACCACACCTGGGGGACTCGGCGTGCACAGTTCAGTGTGGACTTGGGGCGGCCCTGCGGGAGGGGCAGAGGAGCACGCCCTGTGAGCGGGCTCCCAGACGGAAACCTCGCAGCCGCTAGTGGATTCCAACGGCCGGCTCTCCGGTTAGCGAGAGTTCTGGGAGTGTCCACTCCCAGGCCTGTGCGTGGGCGAGTGGGAGGACGGGGTGGACATGGGCAGTGGCTGTCTTTCGTGCGCACTGTGGTGCCTGACCCCTCCTGTGCCCCCACGGAGCCGCCGCCGGTCTGGATGTCTTGTCCCCGGCCGGGTCTCAGCACAAGCCAGGCCTGGACCAGCCGGGGGTCCCCTGGGGACAGGCTTTGCAAAGGGGTCTGCCTGTCCCCCGAAAGTGCAGGGGGAGGGTGGAGCCAGTGCCCCCCTGCAGGGGCTATAGACAAAAGCCAGAGAGGCCTGCCTGCTGTGGGCACTGACCCCGGCCGCGCCCAGAGATGGTGTCCAGAGGACCAAAGTGCTGAGTTTCTGAGTCTAAATATAGAAAGTAACAAGTAAGCGAGGCCGTTTGTCTTGGAGGAAGTGGCGATTTGCCGCCGGAAAGGAAGCAGCCGACCGGCCGCGCAGGGCCGGGACCAGAGCCCCGTCCCCATGGACGCCGCCAGTTTCCTGAGCATCACGGCGGGGGCAAGAGGGGGGGGTATGCCCAGCAGGTGGTCCCCAGCCCATGGAGACACTGGTGCCCGAGGAACAGTGGGGAATGAGGGGCGCCCTGACCTCCCGGCCCACAGCTCCCGCCCTCAGGCAGCCCCTCTTACCAGGGTGCCCGCAGGGCCCCTTGGGGAACACCAAGCCTCTCTGGCTCCGGCCTCCTTGGGAGAGGGCGTCCGTGTGAGCCCCTGGGTCCCCCTGCAGGGTCCCGCACGCCCAGCAGCCTGGACACCGCAGTTTGCAGGGTTTTGCTCTCAGTTCCGGCTATGCTCGTGGTTGGGGTGTTGTGGCCATAGGCCGCCACGTGGCCGTGACCCACCTCTCGGTGCCCACTCAGAGGACCCTGGGGGGACAGGCCAGAACAGGGAGCTCCTTGCTGTGCCTGGGGCTGGGAACGGACAGCCTGGTCGCCCCTCCTCGGGGCCGCCGGTGGGTCTGGACAGCGCCTCAGGGCTCCACGAGCGGGAAGGCCAGGCCCCCTGGGCGTTCCTGCCTCCGCCCTGTGTTCTCAGGGGCACAAGGCGACCCTCAGCTGATGTATGAAGTAGTCCTGACTTTTAAGAACATTGGGGGAAACTGCTGAGCCCAGTTCATCAGGTCTCCCTCAGGAGACTGTCCCCATCCCCCCCCCTGAGTCCAGCGTGTCCTCCCTCCGCAGGACTGAGCACCGAGGGCATCTACCGAGTCAGTGGGAACAAGTCCGAGATGGAGAGCCTGCAGAGGCAGTTCGACCAAGGTGAGGCCGCCCTCTGCCCCCTCGCTCCCCGCCCCCATCATGCCCACCCAGGTGTTAGAGCTCTGTCCTGCGGCCCCCACCCCACAGGCCAGCCTCTCTCTGCTGGCCCCGTCTCCGGGGCCCCAAGGTGCTGCAGCGCAGTATGGCAGGGGGGTGGGGGGAGGGGGTACCAGTGACAGAGTCCCCTCGCCGCTGGGATGGACGCGTGACTGGAGCCTGGGAGCCCCATTTCTGTCTGCAGGGAGCCAGGCTCAGCTCTCTGTCCCGATGCCGAGAGCGGGTGGGGGCAGGCACCCACAGCCTCCCCTCGCGGCCTGCTACAGGCAGGCGTCCTGGCCGCCCTGGCACCTGCCTCCCACCACCACCAGGCCTGCTTCTCTGGGTGGGGCGGGGCTGGGCAGCCGGCCAGGCCCTCCCTGCTATCCGAGTGGGGTCCACCCCCGCCTGCCAGCCCGTCCCCATCACAAGGCCCCAGACAAGCTGGGCCACCCAGGCCTGTCACTTGTGATCCCTGGAGCCCGCTCTCCCTCTCGGGACCGGACACACCTTGGGGGTGGGGAGCTCCCACTAGCCAGTCAGGAGACAGAGTCCGGGACACTTTGGGAGCTGACACCATGCCCCAAGTCTGGATCAAGACTCCCAGCGGAAGTAGAGAACCCCCCACCCCCACTCACAAGGGGGGGGGTCATTGCCTGGGTGTGCAGGGCTCTGTGGTGCCCCCCGCCCCAGTGGACATGGGCAGGTGGTTTCTGAAGAGCCGGGGTGGGAAGACCGGTAGACCCCCAAGGTCGGCGTGGGGAGAGGGAGCCCGTGGAGGCCCAGGTCTGGGCTGTCTCCCTCCTCCCTGAAGGAGGGGACTGGGGCGGGGCGGCCCCTGGCCTGGCAGGAGACCCACTGGGTGTTGGGGTCCCCCTTCCTGTCAGACCACAACCTGGACCTGGCGGAGAAGGACTTCACGGTGAACACCGTGGCTGGGGCCATGAAGAGCTTCTTCTCCGAGCTGCCTGACCCGCTGGTCCCCTACAGCATGCAGATCGACCTGGTGGAGGCCCACAGTGAGTGCCCCGGGGACCGGGGGGCCACGCACTGACTGCTGCCCTGCTTGTCCACCGGTGTGGGCTGGCGCTCTGACCCCTCCGTCTGTCCATCCGTCGGCCCCTGGGCCGCCTGCTTGTGGAACTCATCTGTTCCGGGCGCCACCTAGCGGCGGGCAGTGCCCCTGCCCTTGCCGAGCCCCATTGTTTCCAGGGACTTCTGGTGCAGGAGGAGGGGAGGATGGCGCTGCCCCCAGAAAGGCTGGGGGCTTTTCTTCCCTGTGTTCGTGCCCCCAGCCAGCCGGCAGTCAGGGGCCTGCAGCAGCCGGGCGAATGGAACCTGGTTTGCAGGCGCCAGCCCCTGCACCGCGCCCCAGCCAGCGTGGAGGCGTCTGTCTGGTGCGTCCCAGGAAAGGGGGTGTGTGTAGGCGTCCTGCCCAAGTCCCAGGCTGCAGCCCGGAGCACCCCCGCAGGTCAGGGTTTGAGTCCACCCAGGCTCTGCGGAGGAAAGGGCCGGCAGGGGCTCTGCAGCCGGCACAAGTCAGGGCCGACTTCTCAGCACCGGGATGAGGTTCCCCAGCCATCGGGCGAGGCCGGGCAGTGGCGGTGCGCCCTGGAATGAGATTGCAGTCAGTGTCTGGGCGGGGAGGGGGGGGGTAGTCATGCTGGCCAAGGGAGACATGGCTTCAGGGGACCATCTTGGGGCCGGGAATCCCTGCCTTGCTGCAGGATGACCCTCTCCCAGCCAGACAGAAGGACAGAGGGGTCCGCAAAACATGCTGGAGCCAAGGCCCTTGGGGCTCTGATTCTGCCGGGGGTCAGCAAGGCCGAGCTGGCCCTGGCCTGGCATCCACAGGCTGCCCTGGCCATCAGCCCATGCGGAGTCTGTGGGGCCCAGAATCCCCCACGGTTCCCACCGCACACAGACCCGGGTGTCAGGGGAGGACCAAACAGCAGGCAGCTCTCCGCTCCAGGATCCAGCCGGGCAGAGAACGGTCCCACGGGGACCTCAGTGACCTGCAGAGGTCGGGGGCCCAGCCCGGCACGCCTGCGCAGGTGGCCGCCGCCCCGCCCACTCCGCAAGGGGCGTCAGCGTGGGCCTTGCTCCCCGCAGAAATCAACGACCGGGAACAGAAGCTGCACGCCCTCAAGGAGGTGCTGAAGAAGTTCCCGCGGGAGAACCACGAGGTCTTCAAATACGTCATCTCACACCTGAACAGGTACGCGGCGGCGCCCACCGGTGTCGGGTCCCGGCAGGGCTGGGGGGGGGGGGGCGGCGGAGAGCCCGCTGACCGGGCGCACGTCCCCGCAGGGTCAGCCACAACAACAAGGTGAACCTCATGACCAGCGAGAACCTCTCCATCTGCTTCTGGCCCACGCTCATGCGGCCCGACTTCAGCACCATGGACGCCCTGACGGCCACGCGCACCTACCAGACAATCATCGAGCTCTTCATCCAGCAGTGCCCCTTCTTCTTCCACAACCGGCCCCTCGGCGGCGGCCAGCCCGCCGGCGCCCCGCCCAGCTCCCCCTGCAGCCTGGCCGCCGCCTCGGCCGCCGCGCCCTTCCTGGCCTCCACGCCCGGCCCTGCCCAGCCCTCGCCCCCGCAGTCGCCCCCGCCCACCCCCCAGTCCCCGCTGCAGCCCCTGCTGCCCGCGCAGCTCCAGGCCGCCGAGCACACGCTGTGAGCCGGGGCGGGCACTCGCTCAAGCACCTCCTCCGCGGGCGCTGACCACCGGGGGGGTGGGGGGGCCAGCCGACCAGCCGAGGACCTGCCCTTGGCCCTGGACCCCTCTGAGGAACCCCCCCGGGCCTCGCTGACTGGACAGGCCCACAGGGGGCCGGGCCGGCTGTGGCCCCAAAGAGGACGTGGTCGTCCCCGTGTCCCCCCCACACACACACACTTTTGTCTTCTCCCGTGTCCGTGCTCCGGCCAGGACTGGGCCTGCTTGAACACCCAGCGTGCTCCGCACCCAGGCACGGTGCTGGGGGTGCCTGCCCGGACACAGACGCCGACAGCAGAGGAGAGCACTGGACGAGCAGTGGGAGGGAGCCCCCTGCCCCCCAATCCGAAATCACAGACCGCGAGGAAAAGGACAAATCCCCCCAGCTGGGGACAGATGAGGCGGCGGGTGCCACCTGCCCCCTACCTCCCAGGACAGCACTGAGCCCTCGCTGGGGTCTGCTGGAAACACTACATGATTGTGGAACACTAGTGTGAATGAGAGCACCAGCCTGTGGGGGCAAGCGTGTGTGCACGGGTGGGGGTGGGGCTCCTCCCCCTCCCCCCCCCCCCCCCCCCCCCCCCCGCTAGTGACAGGCGTGGAGGTCTCTGGGTGGTGTTCAGGGAACCCCGACCCCCCCTACCCCCACAGTGGTGGCCCCTGGCCAACCGCTGTCACTGCCTGCAGGTTACTCACTGCTGCCCTCCCGCCCTGTGGCCTTGCTCAGCCCTTCCTGAGCGTGACCGTCCCCTCAGTTCCTGCCCCCCCCCCCCAAGGTGCACACAGGAGCCGGGCCAGGCGGCTGCCCACCCGCCGCCCCCACGGCCAATCCCACCCCAAGGAGCTCACACCCAGGTCCCCTCGCCTGAGGGAGGCGGGTCTCTTTGCACTTTAAGCAGCAGCATTTGGGGCTGTCTGGAGGGCGAGGGGCGGTGCAGGGTGCTCCAGTCACTACAGCCACGTAGCCCACCGCCTGCCCCTCGACGCGGCCCCTGGGCCCCTCCCGTCTCTCCTGAAGATCAGGCTTTCTGGCTGCCCTGCCCGCGGGGACCCCCACGGTGCTGGGGAAAACTGAGGGACCCTCCCTGTCTGCCTCACCGCCTCTAAGACCAGTTACACCCACCCAAGGTACAGACACGCTTACCTCAGGCGCCACGGTGGCCTGGATGCCCACCCGCTCGGCCCGGACTCCGGTCGGGGCACGGGCAGCCTTCCCGAGTGCCGGGACCCAGGCAGCCGGTGGGGGGGGGGGGGGGGGTCACCCCCCGTAGCATCCCCTCCCTCCCAGGGACCAGCTGGCACCTGCGCCCAACGTGCTCTCTCACCCATGGACGGACACACACACACACACACCTGGAGACCACACGGGGGGCCGTTCTGCGCATGTTGGCCAGGTGGGGAGGAGGAACAGCACCACCCATGCCCCCGAAAGCGAGCTGAGGTCAGAGGGCAGCAGGAAGTGCATCCCCTCCCTCCTGTCTGCTGCTGCCAACAGCAGCTGGCCTCCGCCTGGGACCAGGAGGCAGCCAGGGCCCGGCAGGGGACATGGGACTACTATGTGCTGTCCGTGTCTGTGTGGGGGCCACTAGTCCCTAGGGGAGGACGTGTCATCACTCCGTCCCCTACCAACACTGCCTGGGTCGGAGGGGGGGGGGCGGGCCCCAGCATGCCGCTTTGTGCCCCCCAAGGCGTTGGCAGCCCCTGCGGCTGTGGAACCAGCCTCGGCCCCTCAGAGGTGTGGCGCACATGCGTGTCAGGGCCCTGCCGGCCGCCCACCAGGGACCAGGGGGTGAGGTCGCCCCACCCACCCCTTGTTGCTTGGCAGGTACAAGCCAATCGATGGTGCGAAGGTGACGGGGAACAGGAAGACACCCTACACACACACACACACACACTGCGCGCGAGGGCCTGGCCCGGGGACCCCCTGTCCGGGCCTGCCGCCACCACCCGTCACCTCCAGTGTCCCTCAGTAGTCACGACAGGGCCTAAGTTATTGTCGCGTTCAAAAGAACCACGTCCCCCCCGTGTACATCCAAACAGAGGCAAGTGTCTGGGAATAAAAGTTGTTTGAAAATTTGGGGATAGTGCTGCCGCCAGCTTATTTTTCTGGTACTTGTATTTTCACATGTTCAATGACCTTTCTATGTTGGATTAACGGATTATTATTATTTTGCCTTTCCTGGGGGGGGGGGGCGCGAGGAGAAAGCCCACCAGGAAGCCAGCCGGTGGCGGGGGGCGGCGAGCCCCGGCCACGCGTGCGCGGGCGGCCACCGTGTAACCGCCTTCTAGTGTCTTGGGGGCTCGGACGCGGGACATGCGCTCGTTGGTGTTAGGACTTTTGCTGACGTTCCCCAGATTTCCTCCGGACACCGTGCTCGTGCAGGCCTCCCGAGGGATCTTAGTGCATGGGCAGCCGGCCAGGGCTGCGGCATCTCGGACTGCTGAGGTGTTTCGCGTTTGGTTTTGTTTTTTAAAATCATGTATTTGCTACAAAGTATTGTACTTGTCTCAATGGGAATGGTGTAAGAAAAAAAAAAAAAGAAAAACAAGCAAAAAAAAAAAAAAGAAACCCTGAAAAAGGCCTGATGTGATATGTATCATAGTTAATAAATCTTACTAAAAAGGGGGGTGTGAAACCAACTGCACCTGAGGGGTGCAGGTGAGGGGACCCTCGCCCTAGAGTCATCAGGCCTGGTGCCTTCCCTATCCTGCAGACCCAGCAAGGGGTGAGGGTGGGGATACCAAGGCCGGACCCACGGCGACCCCCACCCATCCCGCAAGACGTTTGACCCCCGGCCATCCAGGTGAAAGCTCTGGGGCTGCAAGATCCCCTGCTTCCTTCCTTTGGAGAATAAACCTGCCCCTCACCCCCACCTGGGGCCCCTCCTAAAGGCAGCCCTTTGCTGTCTGCCTTGGCTCCCTCCCCGCCCCCCGCCCCATATAAACTTGACTTAAAAAAACTGCTGGTTGTGACCCACAAGCACAGGGCGGGACTGATCGCTGCTAGCAACGCCAACCTCCCTCCCGATGAGCAGCCTGAAGCCAAAGCCGGTAACCTCCCCCCCCCCCCTCCTAACTGGCCTCCCACCTTCCATCCTGAAACCCCAACCCTATCCTGAAAGGACCTGGGGGTGCGCAGAAGGAACCATTCAGCTCACCCCTTCCTGGGTCCATAGCAGGCATGGCTAGTTGATCACAGCACTGCCTCCCCCCCAGCTCAGACCCGCTGACTCTGGGCATCCATGATCAAGCCCTCTGAACCATCATCTCCCCAGCAGGGCAGCCCTTCCCACAAACTGTCCGGCCAGCCACTAGGGTCACTGCCACAGAAGGTGGCCATCCAGCCCCGCACCCTTCTCGGACACGGGTGGTTGTCTTTTCCTGATCAAAGCCAGACCCCTAGAAATTTCCCGCACACGCACACCATGCTCTGGTCCTCCCTGCACTCACTGTTCAGATCCTAAGCCAGACCCTATATGAATTCTCTAAGTACTTCAGGTCTCTGTCTTCCTCCCAGTCCCCTCTGCAGCTCTCTGCATGTCATGACTTAACACTTAACTTCAGTGGAGCCATGACTTTTCGACCACCGTCCACCCATGGTGGAAGATATGGGGGCCCGGGGCTCCCCAGCATGTCCCCTCTGTATCTGACAGGGTCCCGGGGGGAGGGGCACAGTCAGCTTGAGCATATGGTGGTCTCATTCTTGCCTCTGACCTGAATCTCTCTGTGTGCACCACCAGACTCTCCCACGTGACTCCTGCCCGGGCACTTCCCCAAGCTCCACGCCAGCGTCCACCTTCCCACATGTCTCCCAGGGTCACGGCAGCGCCACCCCCACCCTCAGGATGGAGCTCCTGCTGCTGCTCCAGCACCGCCCACCCATCCCCGCCCCATCACACCCAGCCCACCTCCACCACTGCCCGCCTCACCTTCAAACCTCAATGTCCTCCACGACCCACATCACCACCTAGACCTGTCGCCCAGCCTCCTGGCCGCTGCCCGGCCATCTCCATATGGCAGTCAGGGCAAGCGTCCCATGTGCAGGCTGCCCCCAACCCCCACTGCTCCCTGAAATCCAGAGCGGCCCACGGCCCTTGTAGAGAAGTCAGAACCTTCCAGGAGCTGAGTTCTCTCCCGGCTGTAGCTTGAACCCTGCCACGCAGCCACTCTGCTCTGTCGTGGCTCAAAAGGGTCAAACTCGCTCCTTGAGGGGAAAGATGTTCCCAAGAGAGAATCACAGCTTTCCCCCCACCTAATCTAGTTTTGTTTTGGGATTTTTTGTTTTGTTTTGTTTTGAGGGGGCATCACTGCCCTCAGGTGGTGGGAGTAGGAGGCCCAGCCTTTGCTCCTGTGAGCGGGAATTGAACCTCCATCCCAGTGGGCCGCAGTCCCGCGCACAACCACGACGCCACCGGGGCTCAGCCTTAACCTCCTTATTGAGACATTGAAGGAAGACTCTGGGCTTAGGGGCCCCATATCCAGAAACGCAGCCTGGTCTAATGTTACATTCCTCGCACCCGTATCCCATGCCCTCAGTAACCATCCCAGGGTTATCCCCCAGGCGGCTGCTGCTAGTACGTATTTGAAAGTCCAAGCAGAGGGCGTAGCCCCGGGGGCGTCGTGGCTGTGCACGGCACTGCGGCCCACTGGGACGGAGGTTCAATTCCAGCAGTGGGGCTGGGCCTCCTACTCCCACCGCCGGAGAGCAGTGATGCCCAAAAGCAAAAAAAAACAAAAAACAAAGCAGAAAGCCCAAGCAGATCTTTATGAGTGTAAGGCACTTCTTCCTGAATGTCACCTTTAGGAACTTTCTGAGCCTTCATTCTAGTTACAGGTCTGAAGGAAGTAATGGGTGGGGAGGGTGTTTCCGGGGTGCTCTCAGCACTATCTTGTAAGGCATCTCCCTCAGGCGGTGCTCAGATGCAGGCCCACTTGGCATTTCACCTTGAAATCTGCACAGGTGTGGGTTGTTTTACTGATCGTTGGTGAATCCCCTCAGGTGGAAGGGATGGGTCTCTTGACTGGGGTGACTCCATCGACTCTAGGGGCTCAATATCCCCCTTTTCTGGATTATCAACCCATGTGTTCCCATTCCATGGTTCAGGGTCCCAATTCTTTCTGATGAATGACCTTTCTTTAATATCAGACACCGTTCTAGACCTGCCATTCGGCTGATGCCGCAATGCAGCGACTCGGATGATGAGACTGGATTTGGCTTGCCGCAATGTCAGCTCTGTTGCTAGAGGAGAGAAGACGTCCCTGTGTAGCTTTTAAGTCTGTTGTTCAACACTTGAGACACGGTTCGGAGATTACCCCCTTCCGTGATCACATCTTCTGGTGTACGAAGACCAGCCAACCTGCTGCCCTACACTTCTCATGCCGACAAAAGTGCTGGAAACTGTCACACACGGCATCACCCAGAGCCTCTCCTCTCACCAGCACGTCATCTCCTGGTGGCCATACTGTGGCTATTAGCTTTGCAACTTCACACTATGGATTAGCGCGCGCACACACACACCCCACTCTTAGTAAGAGTGGCAGACGTATCCATGCCTTTAGGGGTAGAGATGGCATTATCAGAGGTGTTCCGCCTAATCAGGCTTGAGAACCAATCTGAGAAGCCCCTATTTATGATTTTGTTTCTCCAGAACCACGCCTGATGTCAATCGTGTTGGGCAGGGTTCTCTAGAGAAACAAAACCAGGACACTTGGGACTATATTCATATTTATACAGCACGAGGGAACATAACAGCTAATTCGTCCACCCAGAAGTACAGAGGGCTCGGTTCAACTCACGAAGGCTGCTGGGTCCAAGGTCAGGGAAGCAGACAGCTGAACCTTCCTTCTGGCAAGGCAGGCAAGACGTCTACTATGCCAGCAGCAGCAGGAAGGGGGAGTCCCCCAGGGTGTAGCTCACAAGTTGAGACAAAGTTGCAAAAGCAACCGACCACCAAGACAGCACCAGGGAAGGGGGAGGGGGGAAGAGGAGGCAGAAGCCATATATCTCTTTGCCCTCCAATCAAACGCCGACCTAATTAATCCCACCTGTTCCTATGGGCCAGCGTGGCACAATAAGCCCACCTCTCACAAATAGCAAGTCGTGGGGGAATTTCTCACCTCCCGGGCAGAAGGCCTGGGTTCAGCTCCCGACAGGCGCCCCTTGGGCTCTGTCAACAAGGGGTGTGCATCTGATGAGGCGGAGTGGGTTCCAGCTGAGACAAGATAGAAAGGCCTGGCGTCGGAGTTCTTGACCTCAGCCCACAAAAGCCCTGTATGGGTCAGCACCGTTTGCTCCCCGCGTGGCTGGGGAGACGGCACAGGATCAGGCCACTGGGCGTGAGCACGCGTCCAGGCCCAGGGTCTTGGCAGGCGGGGATCCGACCGGAAGGAGAATGTGGGTTTTGGGGGGTCAGGGTTACTGTTGAGGGTCATGAAAGAAGGCTTCTGGGAGGAGGAGGCATTGGAACCAAGCAGCAGGGCTTGTGTCTCGTGTGAAACACACACACACACACACACACACAAGCACCCTCACTGCCATCAAGCTGATTCTGACCCACAACGACCCTGTAGGCCGGGGCAGAACCGTGGGTTTCTGAGACAGTGTCTCTGTGCAGGAGCCAAAAGCCTCGCCTTTCTCCCAACGAGCGGCTGGTGGTTTTGAACTGCTGGCCTCGTGGTGTGAAGCCCAGTGCATCAGCACTGCGCCTCCAGGGCTAGGTGGAAAACACAGGGAGTCCATACACGTGTCTATGCTATTCTTGTGGTTGTATGCCAGGGAGTCAACTCGGACCCACAGCGACCCTGATGCCCCCTTCTCCCCCCAGCAAACACTGCACGGTCCTGCGCATCTTCACCCTGGCACCCAGTGTGCCAGTCCGTCTCCCTGAAGGAACTCCCTCTGTTTGGCTGCCCCTCTACTTGCCCAACATGCTGCCCTTTCTCCAGGGACCGCCCTCTCCCGACCGCAGGTCCAAAGTTATGTGTGTCTGTTAACGCCAAACGAGACGTCCCACAAAAACTTTGAATGGTGTTTAACAAGGCTGTGGGGGTGGCGGGCTTCTGGGGCAGCTGCCGCCAGGGTGAGCGGTTCAAATGCACCAGGCGCTCTGTGAGAGGAGGGCCAGCAGTCTGCTTACGTCAAGCTTGGAGCTCTGGGGGCCCCTGGGTTGCATCTTGGACTGAATGCTAACCTGGGGCGCAGGACCAGCTTTCTTTTCCCAGGGAAAGGTTGTAGTCTCGGGAACCCATGGGGCAGTGCGAACCTGTCCTAAAGGGTCACTAGGAAGGGTTTTGAGTAGGAACTGGACAGATGGCAGTGTCTGAGGGGGCTGTGGGGAGAAGCTTCAGGATCCGACCACAGGATGTGAGTTCCCGGTGTCTGTCTCCCCTGCCGGCCTGTGGGGCACGTGGGCATCGCTCGCTGTGACCACTGGGGGTCAGCAGAGGGCCTCTCTGCCCGGCCTGACTGGCCTGTGGACACGTTCAGAAAGTTCCTTAGTGGGTTTTTGTGGGGATCAGACAGACGGTCAGGGGGAGCCAGGGAGCTGTGACGGTTCTGAGAAGTCCAGTTGGAACCAAGCCTGCCAGCACAGCCAAGGAGCTTTCCATCCGTCCATTACACACAGACACACACACATACACACCCCACACACACAAGCAACAAACACACACAATACACACAACACACTGTGCACACACCACACACACAACAAACACACACCACACAATAAACACACACACAAAACACACAC
>PVJH01030618.1:0-24622 GCA_004026705.1 Nesogale talazaci
CATTGTAAGGCACAGGATATCTTTTGTTATGTTCACTTATAGAATGTTATTTTTAAATGATGGTGACACATGTTGAATTGTATGCATTTTAGTTTTATCCTGTTAGGTATAGATATGATTTTATTGTTTATTTGAAGGTTACATATGGTTACAGAGTTATGTGAAAGTATAAAATTAACAAGGGGTGGTCTGTGGCAGTCATGTGCTTATGTCAATTTTATGATTGAAATGTAGGGGTGGAGTCTGGCCTGTTAATCTGGAGATAGCCATTGAGTAGCCAATGAGGTCTCTGTGTGGGTATGGCTTTCTCCTGATACGTCTGGGAAATCTCATATTTCCCTTATGAAGATGAGAAGCTATCTTCCCCAGTTGTTGGGAGTTAGTCTCAGAGACGATTAATTATAGACAAGTCAAGATGGCAGCGTCCGAGAAGCTGGAGGAGCCAGTAAAGAGACCACACGGCTTTGCCCTGATGGAGCCAGACCTCTGAAGCTGGAGCGACCACATGGAGACCTCTGCCAACGATGAGTTGCTCTGCTGTTGATGGACCCTGAGCCCTGGAAGCGAGGAGACATGGGTAGAACCCTGCCAGTGCTGGGATTCTGCACCCACTGACCTGTGACTTCGTGAGTTAGAAGGAGATTTTTATAGACTGATTTCGGGCATATGGGTTAATATAAGACTTACGACTTTGTACTGGACTAGATTGGGATGCCTTCTCAGTGTCACATACATTCCTTTTGTATATAAACCCTTTCCTTATATCCATATGCGTGTCTATCAAATTTGTTCCTCTAACCTGCCCGGACTAACACAGATGTGTTTCACAGCAACCATTGAAGGTCACTGTTGCTCAGTCAATTTGAAATTCCATATAACTGTGTGTTTTCACACATTTTCCTTTTGCTCCAAAATTACTTTTTGACACTGTCCTTTGCAAAACTTGATGTGGTATTGACTTTCATGATTTTGTTTTGTTTTGTTTTTTATGGTTTTATTGGGGGCTCATACAACTCATCACAACCCACACACACATCCCTTGGGTCAAGCACTTTTGTAAATTTGTTTCCCTCATCGTTCTCAAAACATGTGCTTTCTACTTGAGCCCCTGGTATACACTCCTGATTTTTTTCCATGTTGAGAATTGCCTCCTCTCTCAGGAGATGCCTCCAACTTGACTTTGCTTGTTGTAGTTGCTCTCTAGTCTCTAAATTGCCTGACTTTGTGCTCTGGCATTTCGCCCTGTGCCCTTTCTCTCACTCATGTCTCACTGGTGGATAGTCTCCTTTGCATAAGCATGAGGACTCTGGAGCTTTCCAGTCTATACCTGCACTGTTCTAGTTCAAGCAAAATGTGCTTTAATGTGTCTCTCTGATGAGTGAATGGCTGTGGAGATGCTCTCCTAGGCATCCAAGGGAAATTCCAATGTCACTGTAAAAATGGAATTTTCCTATGGATCTTAGAAGACTTCTCATCCACAGGCCTTCCTTTCATTAGAGTTCTTTCAACCAATAATAACAAAAATATACCTCTTTTTTTGCCATGTGGAAATGATTTTGAGGTCAGGGTTAACATAAATAACATCTTTAACAAAACTCAAGTAGACATCTTCCCAAATCATGGACATTTTGCAACACGTTTATGGAAATGCTGCCCACAGAAAACAACAGGTTTGAAAAAGACTGAGTAGCTAAGGAGTGCCAGAAAAGCGTCAAAGATGAGGCAGGAGAGGAAGACCATCAACCTGGATATCTGAAGAAAAGTCCTGACATCTGGAAACTGATAGAAGGATGTACAATTACCATTGATGCCATAGCTGCTGACTTGAGATTTTACCTGGCTTGGCATTTTTAAAAATCTTTTTATTGGGGACTCAAACAGCCCTTATCACAATCCATGCATCCCTCCATTGTATCAAGCACATTTATCCATTTACTGCTGTCATTTTAAAAACATTTTCTTTCTACTTGAGTCCTTGATATCAGCTCATTTTTTCTCCTCCCACACTGTTCCTTGATAATTTATAAATTATTATTTTTTCATATCTTACACTGACTGATGTCTCCCTTCACCCACTTTTCTGTTGACCGTCCCCCAGGGAGGGGTTTATATGTAGATTACTGCGACTGGTTCTCCTTTCTCCTTCCACTTCACCCTTACCCTCTTAGTATCGCTACTGTCAATATTGGTCCTGAGGAGTTTGTAGGTCCTGGATTCCCTGTGTTTCCAGGTCTTACCTGGGTCCATGTACATGAAGTGGTCTAGCCAGATTTAGGGTCATGATGGGTGGGAGGGCATTAAAGAACTAGATTCTTGGCAATTTTTCTTCTATTACTTATTATAGATTAAATACAAGCCATCATAACATTCATCTATAAATTCATAGATTAACAGTGTAAATTATCTATAATATATGATGAATATTTACTTAATATGACAAAAGCTCATAAAATACCTGATGTAACCTTCTAAAAGTTACCTCTGTTACAAAATCAAGTGACTATTCAGCAAAATTTAGTAAGGCTTTCACATATAATTGTCTCCATGTAACATTTTTTTAAATGAGGCAATCTTTGTAATTCCTATAAATTAGATACTTTTCATTCTTCTATTTCTTCTCCCTTCCTTTTTGTCTTTGTAATCTTCCTTGGTCTTTATTTCAGGGATCTTTATTGCCAGAAGATATTTGTACAAATGTTTCTTTGTTCTCATTTTGCTATGTGGATTTTGCCTGTATAGACAGTCATATACTTAAATACACTCATCATGCAAATGATACAAGATATAATGGAATGAGTCACCTTCTACTCCTCATCCCCCACTATTCTGCTCCCACCAAATTTCTTTCTTCTCTAGGACAGCTCCTCCGAATTACCTATGCATCACAAATCATAAATTTGATTATGCATTTAAAATTACTTAATGTTCAATTATGCAAGATAAGTATTAGGCTACTTTATATACTTCTAGTTTAAAAGACAGATAAAAACAACTATGGCAGTCTGTTTTTATTGTGCCTTTAGAAAATAAATACAAATTTTAATTAATATTTTGGAGTGATTGGGTAGATTTAAATTATTTATTTAGCAAAGAAAATTAAAGTTATACTTGACTTAAAGGGGAAAAATGTCTTAAGTACTTGTATATATTTTGTTCCTCCATGTCATCTTTATCTCTAAAGGTAATAGACTCAAATATAATACTGTCCAAACTAATAAGATTTCATTTTGTAGCACTCAGAGAAATGAGTTGAGGTATATTATCTTACAACTAACTTAAGCCATTTGACCTGAAATTTTACTTAATTTATTTGCCACCTTAGTTAAAAGAAATATGAAATGAGCTATAAGCCAAATTTGCAAATTTGTAAATTCTGCTATCAAACTCTATTTTCAGTAATGGGGAAAAAATGTTATAAAAAACAACTATGGCAGACTATTTTTATTTCTCCATCCTCTCCAAAAACCTTTGTTCCTCACCATAAACTCCATTTAAAAAATTTTTGTGATTACTTTGACTTCAACAAACTTTTAACTTCATGGGTGACACAAAGATCAATTAGCTCACAGATGAGTTTGCAGTTAGATTTTAAAACAAGATCTAATTTAATGGACAAATTTTTATAGGAACACATCTTGGATTTTCCTATACAAACAGTGGTTTGCTGGCGGATCTGCTTGGACAGTTTAATTCAAGGCAGAGAAGGCAACAGAGAAGGCAGCAGAGAAGACAGTGACGACTGATTCTATTTGTTTCTTTCTTTAATTCCAAAGATAGATTTGATAGATTTTCTCAAATGACTCAGGAAGATCTTACAGCTTATTAGAAAGAAGTCTTAAGACAATTAGAAATGGCATCGGTGAGAAAAAGATACACAAAGATGGACCAAACAGTGCACTTCACCTGCCATCACTCCATGGGAATGATGCATCTGCTCATTCTGTAAGGGCAGCAAGCAAAATGCTATGAGAATTGTGTTGACAAATGCTAGCCTACCTACCTTACAACCCCAATCTTGTCCTGTAATACTTATTTTTGTTTCCCAAACCTAAAGAACATTTCAAAGGAAGACAACATGTCACTCAAGAATGCCACAATTGCTATTTAGATGTGATGTAAATCAAAGAGCACATTTGGGGCGAGGGGTGGGGGCGTGGTGGTAGAGAGATGGAAATACTGTCTCCGGAGGATGCAGATCTAGATGGAGTACATGCTGAAAAACAATCGCTTCACATTTTGATATCTTTGCATAGTGAAGGTTTCTATGCTTTTGTAGCAGTATTTTTGACATACCCTCATATTCCAGAGTGATATTTCCTCTTCTCATGCTCAGAGCAATTTAAGATGCAGCCATTAAAACTAAGCTTATTACAGTTCCCTTTCTATTTCTCAATAAATATTTTGTAGGCATTTGAAATTATACTTGCTTTTGTTTTATATGCCTGATATCTTGTTATTATAAAAAGTCTTTGAGCCAGTTCCCAGTCATATGAAACCTGGAGACAGAACAGAAATGCACCCTAGTTCTCTTGGCTGTAACATTTGTAAAAAACAGATTATACTGGCATTCTCTTGGCCATTAAAAAAGTAAAGAGGTATGAAAGGGGGAGAAAAATTAGCAGGGCATGGGGGGGAGGGAGGTTCTTTGTTCCACCCACTTTATGCCATGAAGGACAGCATCTTAGTGTATGTTTCTATCTCCGTATCACCTGGCTTTTGGAAATCTCTACAGACATAGATTGACACATTTGACCTCATTACTTCCCATCTGGTTGGTTACATTTGGTTTTCTTTCCCTCTTTTTGCCCCACCAGATTTGGAACTTGTTCAGATATTTGTTTTTCTTTCTTGCTGCTGTATGATTCCATTTAAGTTGCATATTTCGAGGAACTGTCTCGGCTATCTGACCTGCTTATCTCTTTTTTGACCAGTCCTGCCCCCACTGAACTTCAGGTGACCGCTCTCTCTTGGTAGCTACAGGAGAGGGTCAAGTGTAATTCGCTTTGTGGTCCTGTGACAGCTTATGGTAACTGGGTCCAATTCAGCCAGCAAGTGTTTCTCACTGTTTGCTAGTGTATGGCAACTGTCCCTTGAACAGAACTCATGGGACATTAGCTGAAGAAGCACTCTGTTAAAGCAAGAAAAATATTCTAGAAATTATGAGATAGATAAACTGTGTTGGAAGGTTCATTCCTGTGGGCCCCAAACAACTTAGCGCAGTTCCACTGAGTGATTTTGTTCATGACTTGATCTATTTAACTGGTCATTTCTCAAGCTGGAAACCCATTGCTTCTGTAAAGCATGCTGATTTTGCTTACCAGTAATGTGTTCTTCCCAGAGTGTCTTCCTTCACTGCTCAATTAACTAGGTGAATAATATATGTAAAACAGATCGGGCAGCCACTGGGTGGCAGTAGAAATTTGATGAATACATTACATGAACAGTGTTTCTTTGATCTCCTCTCTTATTTTACAAGACTAAAAGGAAGTGTAATTTTCAGCAGGATGTTTTTGGAGAGGTAACATTCAAGTGAGAATGATATAGTGTAAGTCAGTATATTTAACTCTGAGAAAATAAACATTTGAAAACAATATTTTATGAATGGGATAAACATTTCTAATGTTACTCAGTATGATTATAGACTGCCATAAGTAATTTTCCTAATAGTTAAAGGTTGTTGTTACTTTATTCACTTAAACATTTTTCTAGAAGTCATATATTTTTCAAGCAGAAATGTGGAAAAATTTAGAAGAGAAAAAAGAAGAAAATAGACTCAAACCCTCCAAATGTGATGATATACACTTATAACTGATGATATACATTTGCTATTACATGAGTGCAGCCTTTTATCATACAGACAGGTAGGTCCAATTTACAATGGAGCTACATTCAATCAATCCCTCACACTGAGCCCTGGCCTCAGTCAAATACCAACCCCCCTACACACACACACACACACACACACACACACACACACACACTCTCTTTTCTCTTTTTGCATTTGGTTTTCCTAGCATCCCACACAGAAGCATTTTGAATGCAAGTCGTTACATTGAACATCTGTGACTGAACATCTGAGAATAACATTAGAAATTATGTGTTTCAACAAAGTGCATATTACTAACAATAAGATGTACTAAGAAAACAAGCTAAAAGAACTATGTAATGACTCTGGTAACTTGAATGTCAAATGTCATAGGTTACCTTATAGTTTGGGGTGGTTTTCAATTTTTTTTCTGGTTGTTTTAAACTTCTGTTTTCTCACTGACTTCAATTTATTGAAATATTATACTTAGAATTTGCATAATATTTATTTCTTCATGATATCTAGCCAAACTTATATGACCAGTTTCCATCTATTAAAAGATTGTGGCTTTCTCCCTAATAGTTACTCTTGTGGTCAATGAAAACCAAAATACACACCAAAAACAACACTGAAAAGTCCCTAAATCCTCAGCCATCAACTCAATTCTGCCTCACGGCAACCCTACAGGATCGAGTCTAATTCTCCATGGGTTCCCAAAGCAGTAAATCTTTACAGCATGTGCCTGGTGGCTTCAAACTGCCAACCTTCTGATGAGGATCCCCCCTCCCGTCTTATCAACTCTAAACAAAAACTTCACTGCCATTGGATCCATGCCAGCTCCCAGCAACGCTCTCCTTGTTACTAACTTTGAAAGTGAGGGAAGATGATGAGTTTCAGTCTCCCAATGTTACACGGGAAATTTTCTGATCAGAATTTCTTGCTAGGATTCTGAATCAAAATGTCATGGAAGAGACCTACCAGTCTGTGTTTAAACACATTGAAGTTCAAAACCCTTCTTACTCTGAGCAAAAAGATATACCCAGAGGACAACTATGATGACTTTTAAATGAAGTCTACAAAGATTTCCCCTTAAGAAAAAAATTTAAAACATTTACATTTTGCTTGGCTCCCTTTATTAACTGGAAGGGATAGCCTAAGTTCAAATAAAGTCAAGGGATGAGCAATAGTTCATTTCCAATTTGAAATGAGGACTTGAGACACCATCGACTGCCACTTGATGTCAAATGGACCCTCATTTATGGCAACCTAATGGCTCTCAATGGCCACATTTTGGAAAATACCTCTAGTCCTTTCTCCTAAGGTACCTCCTGATGAATTCCAATCAACAGCCTTTCGTGCAGCAATTGAGAGAGTGTACCGCTCTGGGACTCTATTGCTTATGGAGAATGTGACATGCAACAAATACTGTCCTCCTCTTGAGCAGCTTACATAGACTTCATTCCTAATGCCAATCCTGTTAGGTTACCTATGTGTGAGTCCATCTGTATAATTCAGTTTAGGTTCTCCTAACCTGGGTAACCTTGCTTATAAATGTCAGAGTCATTCCAAAACATGCCTTTCAGAGTCTGCGACCTGTGCTGGTTTCACTCGGGACTTCTCTGTGGTGGTCAACAGAAAGGGATACTTACTGGTAGACAAGTGAAGTTGCTCCTGAGTTCAATGGGAGAATCACTGTAGAATATGAGAATTCTCTTTCCTCCGTGCTTGTTATAGGTGGGAAGTATATTGTTTACAAATTGAAGCTCATATATCATAGAGCATATTGTGGCAAACATTAAATTTCTATGTTCATTCTTCTTTTCTCCTTATAGGTTGGTGGCTTATTTACTTTTCATTTGTGCACTTTAGATGCCAGCATTGTCAATGACAAGGTACATCCTGGTGCATACATTGTTCAGAGGTTTTAGGGGGAAAAAAGAGTAGTAGATGTTTCGCAGATGTGGGGAGCACAGAGATAAGATCAGATCCCATTTGACAATTTTTGTAAAATTTACAACTAGAAGGGGACTGAAGCTAGAGAAGTTAATTCAGGAGCAGTTCATGCATGCTGACATTTACCTAGAATTTCATGGTTTTATAAAGAGCATAGCCTTTGGAGATAGACAGTCCTTTCCAGTTTACTTAATATGTCTGACTCTTAATTTCCCTACCTGACAAAAGAGATCGTATCATCTTCCTTAGTTCTGACGTATTTTCAGAACTCACAGGGCCCTAGATGAGACCTCTTAATGTCTTGCTTGGCAAATAGCTAATATGACTTTTATTGAAAATCTAATAACATGAGGGAGAGGAAAAGTAATTGATTTTAATTATTTATCGAAAAGTTGAGTCTTTGAAAATCCTCAATCCATTGAGCTATAAAAAAGCCCTCGAAAATGGATGACCTCAGAGTCTTATAATTTTGATTTCAGAAAGAGCTAGATGTTCTTAGAGGGCCATTCTGATAATTAGAGATATACTTTTATGTAACTGGGGCTCAGGGATTACATTTGTTGTTGTCTGTTCCAAGAAGTCCCATCCACCAGATGTCCATCTGGTCTTGTGCACCATTTCTAAGTCTTTACTGAAATGTCATGTTCTCAGTGAGGCGGTTCTTGAGAATTTCATATACATTTACAACCTCCACTACTGGATATTCTCTCAACTTAACTATGTTACATTTCCCTACATGGCACCATTACATTAAAACACACTACGCACCACCACTTGTCTGTCAGTCTATCATAATGAGGGGACTTGCATGTCACCATGATCCTGGAAGCAAGGTCAAGGTGTTTCTAATACCAGTGGGGTCGCCCTGAATGAACCAGTTTCAGCAGTGCTTCCAGACTAAGAATAGGATATGCAGAAGGAAAAGGCTGTATAATTCTGAGGAATCACCATTGAAAATCTTATGGAAAGCAGTGAGACTTTTTCAGACAGAGTGGCTGAAGTTGAAACCCTCAGGTCAATAAATACTCAAAATAAAATTGTGCAAAAGCTTCCTTTTCAAGGAAAAGTCAACCCTAATGACTTAGAATAGAATGAAATTCTCAGGAGTTTCCTTTGCTGAGGAGACATGAACCTAGGAAAATTGAACATTATAAAAAGGAAATTAAGTGCATGATGATCGATATATCTTAGGCATTAGTAAGCACAAGTGAACTGATTTGGGCCATTTTGAATCAGACAGTCACATGCTTTACTATGTGCAGAATGACAAATTCAAAAAGAAAGATATCATTAACTGTCAAAAAGACCATTCACAATGATGCTGAAGTATAATGCTTCAGTAAGGGGATGATGTCTATATGAATACAAGGAAATCTGAGTAGTACAAATATCATTCAAATTTATGCACCAGCAACAAAAGCTCACGATGAAGAAATTGATTTTATCAACTTCTTCAATCTGAAATTGATTGCTATGCAATTGTGATGCATTGATACTTATTGTTGATTGGAGTGCAAAAACTAGAAACAAAGAGGAAGGAACAGCAGTTGGACAATATGGATCTGATTATAGAAATGAAGCTGGGGGCTGAGCCCCGGTGGTGTAAGTGGTTGAGTGCGGGACAGCGGCCCACGGGCTTGGCGGTTCAAATCCAGCGGCGGCTCTCAGGAGCAGCACTGGGTAGCTCCCACGACCACCAGAGGGTGCGCCCTCTCCGCAAAATAAAAGAAGTGAAGCTGGAGAATGCATGATGGAATTTTTTAAGACCAATGATTTCTTCATTGCATATAACTTTTTCAATAATATAAATGGTTATTATGGACATGGACTTCATCAGATGGAATACACAGGAATTAAATTGACTACATCTGTGGGAAGAGGTGATGGCAAAGTTCAATGTCAGCAACCAAATTAAGGCCAGACTCTGTCTATGGAACAGACCATTGATTGCTCATATTTAATTCAGGTTGAAGGTGAACAAAAGCTAAAAAGTATCTATAAGAGTGAAAATACAACCTTGAGTAAATACCACCTGAATTTAGAGCACAAGTCAAGAACAAATATGAGACACTGGATCCTAAGGACAGAAGACCCAAGGAGTTGGCGGATGACATCAGAAAGATTATATAGGAAGAAAACAAAAAGTCATTATAAAGGAAAGGAAGACAAGTTAAAATACATGATGGCAGAAACTTTTTTTTTTGTGGGCCTCAATGCCTTCTGGTGGTTGGGGGAGCCACCCAGTACTGCTCCTGAGAGCCGCCGCTGGATTTGAACTGCCAAGCCCACGGGCCGCAGTCCTGCACTCAACCACTTATGCCACCAGAGCTCAGCCCTAAACTTTTAAACATACTCTTGAACACAGAGAAGCTAAAGCAAATGGAAAAAGAAAATTGAAAGAGCTGGACAGATTTTCAAATGGCAGATCAGAAAAACAAAGTTAAAGTTTTATAATGAAATCGTCAAATATCTGGAGTTAGAACAACAAAAAGGAAAAACACATGCAATAAGTCTCAAATTTAAAGAACTTAAGAAAATGTCCAAGTCTCCAATTGAAATACTGAATGATCTATGGGCAAAATATTGAAAAATGCATAAGGCATCACAAGATTAATGCAGGAATGCAGTATAACTGTATCAAAAGAGAACTGTTTGACATTAAACTAGCTCAACAGGTGGCCTGTGATCAAAAGCTGATGGCACTGATGCAAGAAGTCCAACCTGCACTGAAGTCCATCCAGCGATGGATGGAACACCATGAGAACTGTTTCCATAAAATGATGAAGCACCGGAAACATTCACTCAATATTCCAATATTAGAAGGCAGCTACTTGAATAAGTGACTAGAAGAGATGTTTGTTTTACCCACTTTAAAGAGAGGTGGTCTAACAGAATGAGGAATTAATCAAACAGCATCATTACTATCACATGCTAATAAAATTTTGCTGAAGATTACTCGGCAAGGTTGCAGGCATGCATCATTGGAGTTGCCAGAAATTTAAGGTAGTAATTGCTGATATAAGATGGACCTTGACTGACAGCAGATACTATCATAGATATGCTTATTTGATTTTATTGACTATACAAAGTCATTCAACTGTTCACATCATAGCAAACTCTGGTGACATTGAGAAAAATGGCAATTTCTGAACTATTCATTGTGCTCATGAAGCACTAGATCAAGTTCTAAAATTAAGTAAGATGTACATCTGTCCTTTCACCATATGCATTCAATACGTAGGTTGAATAAATAATCCAAGAAGATAGAAAATGAGGGGATAATCCCCCTTCAACTCCCCCCCCCCCAAAAAAAACAGTAAAAAAAAGCTCCACTGGGTAGAGCTTTAGTAGTGTGCATTTTTACCTCCATACAAGCATCCAGCAGCTAGCTCTGAGTTAGTGCAACCGGTGGCATCACCTAGAAAGGTTTTCTCTGGTCACAGTAAATATTTTTCATTAAAGCAGTTTCACTCAAACCTCATTTTTTGATGGCTGATTTAAGAGAAGAGCATGTGGCTGTGAAATTTTGTTTCCTGCTGGGGGAAAATGCCATGAAATCTGTTGTGATGTTGAACATAGCTTACAAGGACAGTCCAATGGGAAGCACTCAAGCACATAGTGGTTTTGTCATTTCAAAAAAGATGAAATGTCCATTGATGAATAATTTCATTCTAGATGTCCACCAACTTTCCAAATGAATCAACATGTTGACTTGCAGTACATTTGGACTTCATTCTACCAGGTCAGACTCTTAATCCAGCATTCTATTTATAGGTTCTGAAAAGATAGAATAACAATGGAGGAAAAAAAGAAAAAAGGCCTGATTTTTTGACAGACAGTGGGCTGGTTTTGCCATCATGACAATGTACCCGCTCACGCAGCCATCTCAGTGTACCAGTTTTTGGCCAAAAAAATTCCAAAAACAACCCACCATGCATCTCTTGCTTCAGACACCTGACCTCACTTCATGTGACTTCTTTTTGTTTCTGAGAATGAAGAGGTACAGCAAAGGTCAACTATTTGATGACTCAGGTGAAGGATAAAACAAGGGAGGTGTTGTCGGTCATCCAAACAGATGAGTTTGAAAAATGTTTCAAAGAATAGATTCACAGATGTGGCAAATGTATGAAGTGTAATGGAGAATACTTTGAAGGTGATAAGATTTTTTTTTTGGGGGGGGGGGCATCACTGCTCTCCAGTGGTGGGAGTAGAAGGCCCAGCCCTACTGCTGGAATTGAACCTCCATCCCAGTGGGCCGCAGTCCTGCGCACAACCACTACGACCACTACGCCACCGGGGCTCAGCCCAGTGATAAGATTTTTTGTAAGACAATTAAGATTCATAACTTTAAAAAAAGAATTCCATTTCTTTGGGTTACTCCCTCATATGCATGAGAATGAAGCATTTGCAGAAAGCTCATTCACAACTTGTGGTATGGGGACAACACAAGCTTGTTTGCTGAAAATAGGGAAGACTTGAAGCACTTGAGATAAAGATCAAGGATAAACCTTCACTGTGGCTTGCAACTTACTGTACAGAAAAAAATTCCTCACAACCGCACTAATAGACAACATCGTGATAACTGAAGAAAATACTGAAGTTACCAAGAATTGCATCCTGCTAAGACTCACAATCAATACACATGGAAGCAGCAGTCAATAAATCAAATGGCATATTGCATTGGACAAATCTGCCATAGAAGAGCTCTTTCAAGGGTTGAAGTGCAAAAACGTCACTCTGAGGATTAACGTGCTTCTGATCCAAGCCAGGGTACTTTCAATTCCTTCTTATGCATGCAATGTCCCTCCTATGGACAATGAACAAGACAGACAGAAGAAAAAAGGATGAATTTCAATTATGGAGTTGGTAAATAATATTAGAAGTCCAAGAAGGACGGAAACATCTGTCTTGAAGTATAACCAGTGTTTCTGAGAAGTGGGTATGGTGAACCTTTGTCCTGTGTTCTTTGAACACATTATCAGGAGAGACCAGTCCCTGGAAGGTGGCTTCAGGAGGGGCTGAGAGTCACTGACAAAGAGGAAGGGAATCAAGGAGGTAAATTGGCAGAGCAGCTGCAACCATCGACTCGTACGTAATTGTGAGGATGGCATGGAATTGGAAGTGTTTAGATGTGTTGCACACAGCATGGCTATGACGTGGGACTCACTAAACTGCGCCCAACAACAATGCTGATGTGTCAAAAAGCTGGTTGAAAATGCAATAAAAATGGAATATTTCCAGAAACGTCCTCATACCTGGTGGAGCTGCAAATTGTACCAAAACGACTGTGACCCTATCTATATACCTGCTCATAAATAGGCTTTTTAGTGACACGTGTGAGACCCATAAACACACACACATACACACACACACACACACACACAGGTAACCTACTGGCATACAATTGATTTCAATCCACAGCGGCCCTCTGGGACAGAAGAAAATGACCCCTGGGGGTTTGTGAGCCTTTACATTCTTTAGAGGAGCAGAAAGTTCATTTTTCTCTCCGGGGTTGACGGGTGGGTTCATTCTGATCTAGCATCCCAGCTCAGTTGAAGCTCTCAGCTGCTAACCAAACTATGGCATGTTTGAACCACCAGCTCCTTCGGGGAGGAAGGATGTGGCAGATGGCTTCTGAAACGGTTACAGCCTTGGAAATCCTCTCAGAGAGTGCTATGTTGCTTGAGAGGGTGACTGCGTGGAGGGATCCACTTGGTGGCAATGCGGTGGGTTTGGGTTTGGGTTTGCTGCAATACAACAGAGACTATTCAAGAAGGCATACAGTGATGTGTATTGTGTACTCCCCAGGAAAACATTTGCTGCCCATGTAACCTCTTCAGATTTGCATGAATATATTTGCTGAGCTACAGATCAGGAAATCAAATTTCTTCTTATTAAAGTTATCATTCATTCTTGGCAATATTTATAAGAGCCCACTGCCAACCATCCAGTCATATCAATGTGCCTGATGTACATTTTCTCCTCCCATGCCATGATCCTAAGATAAACAGAAACGGTCCCCGGGGAAATATCTTAAGGAATAATCATATGTAAAAACAATCAGTTGCAAAGCCTAATGTTTTTTTATTGTTGGTCCTGGAAAAAAATTAGTTTTCCATTTATTAAGAATAAGAAAGACTGAAATGATTTACAGAATCTAAGCCAACGAACTTTAAATCAACAAGTCCCAAATTTTAGGAAACAAGCCAGATATGAACACGGTCAGTTTCCCCGTGACTCAGACCAGGCAAAACCTGGTTCTATTGCATGACATGTTGATAGAACTTAGAAGGGACTCGGACACTCAGCAACAGTCACAGTTCATCTGAATGTATGAATAGAGGAAAAAAGGATTTCACATTTAGCTAGGAAACAACATTTCTCTCCCCTCTGGGGAATAGCAATGGAAGAATGTTAATGCACATTTTCAGATTTTACTACAAAAGCGAAACACAACCTGAGAGGAGCAGACGTGGTTACCTTCTCTGACGAGTCATGCAGGGCACAAATCAACGACCGTGAAGCACATGAACCATCTGTGCTGTTTTCTCCAGTGCCTTCTAATAGCATGACAAACCATTCAGAAAACAAGTGAGTTTCTCTTTGTTGCACTTTTCATTTTTAAATGAGAAAGTGGAATTCTCCCACTACCAATGCAGAAAAACATTTTGCTGGTTAGACTACAGTGTCTAAATAATTTGACTGTGGCCTTGATTAAAATTGTCAGGAAATGAAACTCCAACTTCAAAGGAGGTTTATTTATCTTTCTCCAAGGTCTCTCATGTTAATGGGTCCTCCCCCTACAACCACATCCCATCTGTACTGGACAGTAGGATGTTTCCTGGAAAGATATGTATGAATGAGTTTTTCTGAGAACATTCTTTCCATCTCATACTACTATTTCATGGTAAAACGCGGAGCAGAAACACAATGGAAGAGATGGTTTAAAATGCCATGTTCTCTGCAGAATCAAGTCAATTACTCTTCTCAGTGGGAGAGCCACTACAATGGAGGTGATCGCTGTGGTTTGGAGTCTCCCAGGTGGTTCCTACTCTGCGTATCCCAGAGTAAAACAGAAGGACACATCGCCTGGCCCCGCGCCATCATCACAGTCGTTTTATTTGACCCACTGTGGGCACCACTGTATCAATCCACCTACTCCAGGGTCATCCTCCTTTTTGTGAGCCCCCTACTTTCCAACATGATGTGCTTTTTCAGCAACTGGCTTCTCCTAATAACAGACGCAAAGTATGTGAATCAACCAGCACCTTGGCATCCACACCTCATAGGAGGATTGGGACAATCTGTCTTTAAAAGCCAACAGATTTTTTTCTGGCATTCAGTAGGGCTGTCTTGACCAAGAGCACAATTCACTGACATCCATTCTTCTTCAGTCTACCTGATTTACAGCCCAGCTTTTATATACATGTGAAGTGACAGCACACACCATGGTTTTGGTCAGGTGCATCTTGGTGCTCAAAGTAACATCTTTGCTCTTCAATACTTTGAAGAGATTTTTAAAAAATAAATCAATGTGTTGGGGGCTTTTACAGCTCTTATAGTCTTATAACAATCCATACAGCAATTGCACAAATGTTGCCACCATCAACTCCAAACTATCTTTTCTTCCTTTGTTCTCAGCTCCTCTTAATCCTCCCTACTCTCATGAAACCTTGATAATTTATAAATGATTTTTATTTTCATATTTTACACTATCCTCTATCTCCCTTCACTCATGTTTCTGTTGTTCACCCGCAGGGGGTTGTGGTTTTATCTCAATTATTGCTATGGGTTCCCTCTTTCTTTCCCTACTTTCCCCCTAACTTCATGGTATCGCTACTTTCATTGTTGATCTTCAGGGACTTATCTATCCTAGAATCAGTGTGTTGAGAGGTCTCATCTGTACCAATGTAAATGTTCTGGTCTGGCTGGATTTGTAAAATAGAACTGAGGTCACGATAGTGGTGGGACAGGGGATGTTGTGTTTCATTGGTTCTATACTGCACCCTGGCTGGCTTACTTCTTCCTTATGACCTTTTTGTGAAGGGGGTCTCCATTCTGACCACCTCCCTCATTTGCATCCAAATGGTGATTTGTTTGGGGTCTTCTGATACCCAATACCTGATCCCATGAACACTTTGTGATCACACAGGTTGGTGTGCTTCTTCAATATGGGCTTTTCTGCTGCCCTGCTAGATGGACACTGTTTAACTTCAAGCCTCTAAGACCCCAGACAGTTTATCTTCTGATAGCTTGGCACCATCAGTTTTCTTAAACACATTAGTGTATGTGCCCTTGTGTCTTCAGTGTTGGTGTCAGGAAGGAGAGCATCAGAGGATACTAGGTTATTAGAACAAAGTGTTCTTGCATTTGAGGGAAGACATGAGGGAAGGCTCACTTTCCATTTGCTACCTTAATGCTTAACAAGTAAATATATGTACATTTACTGGTCTATTTCCCTACTATTAACTATTTATGTATGTACATGCCTATAATTAAGCCTCTATAAATATCCTTTGTCCCCTGTTCTTTCCTCTATTTCCTTTTACCTTCCTCCTGTACCACTATCATGTTCAACCCTTACTTGGCTCTCCATAATGCCTCTCGGCTACACTGTACTTGCCCAAGCAATTATTCTATGCCCTCCTCACCATCGATTTTAGATCTCTTGCTGTTCTCGTATCACTTTGTTGGCTCCCCCTCTCTTCCCTCCGCCTCCTCCTGTTCCCTCTCCCCCCAGAACTGTCAATGCTGTTTTTGCTTTGGATTGTTCATTCGATCTTATGTAGGCAGGCACGAGGAAAAAAAATACCCCCAAAAAAGTCTACAAATAGTTCCAGGTTTGTCTGCTGACCCTTATGAATGCTTTCTGACTGGGACTGATGCAGTGTCAAGCTTTCCACCACCACCCCCAACCCCACGGTATGAAATCTATTTTCAGATTTCCTCAGGGACTTTGTCACTTTGCTTCCCTCGCTGCTCTGATGTGTTCCCTTCATGTTACACACAGATGTGGGGGCTTCAGACAAGGCACAATTCCCACACTGTGTCTCCATTAATGCCCCTCCCCATAGCATTGTGGGTCAGTAAGGGGACTTTGGGTCTTGTGGTGGGGCTAACCCTATGGTCCTTTGTGTGCACTTGCTGCTCCAAGCCGTAACGTTGTCCTTGAAACTTGGTGCCCAGGAGGCTGTCCATTCTCTCTCTCCCTCTTAGTTTGCTCCCCGTGAGGTCTGGGCAGACCTGCCACTCTCCTTGTGCTGTATCTTCAAGACTGTTCTCTGTAGTGCATTCTGCTGGGGGTGGGGTGGACATAGCTGGGAGACGGGCTGGCCCCATTAAAGAGATCTGGTGCTACAGGTTTGTCCAGTGCAATATGCTGTTGATTTCCTAACGGCTGCTTTCATAAGGATAGATTCTGCATTCCAGCAAAATGAAACCCATAACAACTTTCCTCTTCCTGTTTCTCATACTGTTGTCTACTGATCCAGTTGTAAGGATTTGTTTTATTTAAATGGACTTACATTCAAGTCATACAGAAGGCTGAATCTTCTTTGATCTTCATCAGTGAGTGCATCGAATCCTCATCCATTTCAAAAAGCCAGATTTGTGTCATCTACATCATAAGTTGTCCATAAGCCTTTCTCCAACCCTGAGGTCTTTTTCTTCTTCACCAGATTAATCTTAAATTAGCACCTATTCAGCCAGGATTGCGCTGCTTCCCAATGATATTAATGACCCTAAATCAAAAGGTAATAATAACCCTCTCTTGTGTAAATAGAAAAATCCAGCTTTTCACTCACCTTACCCTGAACAAAGGAACAAATTGGGATTCAAGGAAATAGTCAGAAAGTGCTTTAGAAAGCAGGAAAGAAATTATGACTTATGATATATCCTCAAGAAACACTAACTTTATATAAGCACCTTATTTGGCAGAGAGTCAGTGAAAACAGGGAAACTGTGTGAAATGGGCGGTGTGTCAGTCTTCTCCACACAAGGCAATCAGGGGACAGAACAAACCTCACAGCAATGAACAACAACTTGACAATATACTGTTCAGTATATTTATTTTCATTTCCAAATATATTCAAACAACTCCTTATTAAGGCACTGGAAGCATCATGTTGCCACGTGACTTTAAGGGAAATATTTACAAGTAGAAAGTGATTAAAATATAATTGCCTTTGTCCTGTGAGATCAGATCATGAGTCTGAAGTCCTGCGAGTTCAGATGGGGAGTCAGACATGGAATTAGAGTGTGCATTACCCGCCTTCGTGCGATCTCACTGATGGGCCAATAAAAAGTAGACAGTTCAGCTGAGGTCATAAAGTGTTACAAAATATAGGAACAGCTATCATTTATGCTCCATTGCCAGTCTTGGAATTAATTTAACAGTATCATTCATTTACTTAAGGAAGGTTTATTTGAAAAATACACAACACAGGGGGAGCTTATCTGTAGCACTCTATGTCTGGTATATTTGCCTGGTATATTTTTTATGTTCTTTCCTCCCATTGCTTCTGTCCTGTGCTTACCCAGACTTATATGGAAATCTTTCCTTCCGTGGAAAGCAACTAGTGGAAAGCTCAAAAATAATGGAGGAGTCATTTGTAAGTTCCATGACTTTTGTCTACACTTGCAAACTGCATAGTTATTTATTCATTTGTTTGTGTACCTAATTATGTTTTTCTTATCTGAACTCTACTTAATAATATAACTTATCAGAAGCAATGTTCTCTATTTTTTTAAAAGCCCGTGTGACAATTATATTGGGGAACTAATTTTTTTGTTATTGTCTCTGTAATATTACTTACTATGAATATAGGAACCATTAATTTAAGAAACATCAATAACCCCCCCCCCAAAAAAAAAAACATAGGCACTACAACCATCATTTTAATACATTACTTTCACAAAATCAATCCAAACATATGCCTGGTTTGGTAAGAGAAGGCCTCAAAGGATTGAGTTTGAGATGATGGACATGATGATGACCCTTGATGGATCATTGTCAGGAAGGGCAGTGCTTCATGGATGATTCTATTCCGTGGAAATGACTGGTCTGCTGCCCACTAGAAAACATGCTATTCAGTGGAATGAAATTTAAACTCGGTCAAGTGTGGGAAGTGGAAGCTTGTCTGGAGGTTTCACATGTATCCAGTCGGAATCCCAAACTGTTTCATCAATTGGGTCCACTGCATTTTGCTAGACTCTTGCCACATCCAGATTGAAATCATAAAATAGTATCCCTTTATTACCATTAGCCTACAGTTTTTTTCCAAGGTTTGGAACCTTTGATTTTTCTTAACATCTCTAGCTTCTGTCAGCGTCTGTGTAGCAGATTATAGTAATAAAGTCCTATAGTAAGAGGATGGGGTTTGGGGTCTGAAAATCCTTCCTTCATATCATAGATCTTCTACTTTTTAAACAAGACATTGATTTAGCTGTGTGTTCTTTAACAAGTTAACTAAACTCACTAAGTCTCAGGTTTTTCAATGACCACATGGATATAATGATGCTCCCTATCATCTAGGGTTTTATTTAGGAAAAAGTGATAAATATCTGTGAAAAGCCATGTAGCCTTGAGTGCCTATCCTTTCACGTATGTGATTTTAATCTCTTAAATATCGCCTGCTTTTCACCCTAAGTCTGGGAAATTGTGGCATTTGGTATATTTAGATTTCTAAATGTTTATAACATGAAGAAGAATTTTATGAGAGGTCCTCCATACTCAGACCACAAAGACTGGACTTGGAAGCTATTGATTTGATCTAAAATTAGAAACTGGGGTTACAGAGTGGAGTCTTCACTTTTGGACAAGAAAAGCTTAATATTATACTTTTTGAGCAGAACATTTTCTGTTTCCAGTTTCAAAAGAAAGAAAGAAACTGTGTAAATGAGCTGCTACCAATCTCACCCTGTAGAGTGCTGCAATTTTTTTAAAAAAAAGTTAAAGTAATCATAAAGTACACAGTAGGCTCCAAAGCACTTCTCTGATAGTGAGAAAACTAAGTGCTTTAAGATCAGTGGTAAAAATTATCTATTGATTTTTACTTTAAGTTCAGTGTAACAATTTTTCTTTTAAAGCTGCTGAATATATCAAGATGCCTGCTACCATATATATTCATGTATAAGCTGAGTGTTATCAAGTTTTTGTGATAAAATTAGGCTGATATTCAGGTTGGTTTATACTCGAGTATATACAATGTTTACCATAAAATTCCACCCTCGCTCCCCAATAAAGAAGACTGTTTTAGCAACCGTGTACTTGAGGTCACATTGGAAGGGAAGGAGCGTGGAAAATCATGGTGGTCTCCACTGGATTCATCATGGAGATTGCTGTCACACAGACATCTACCAAGACATTTAAGCTGATGAACAAATCATGTCTCTATGACAGCAATAAGCTTGGTCTTTTCTTCATATAAAGAGCCATGCATAAATGTTGCAGCTTCTCTCAGGGAAATCATCTCGTGGGATACACACACGGTGCCCACGGACATTGAGTCCAACCTTATTATTTTTAAAGGCAGCTATTTGATAGCTTAGCATCCCGGAGTTGATTACTGAAGTCAAATGAATCAAAGATAACAAAACTGGAGCCCTGTCTCCTCTGAAGTTCCTCTATGCCGATGCATTGTTAAGGAATAAGAACAGCGACAGAGTTTTTTAGGAAATAAAACCATACTCTGAAACTGGACATGTGTTTGGATCCAGGCAAAAGCTCTTTTCCATTTGCAAACTTATGATAAAAACTGTGTGATGAATTTGGAGAAAATGAGGTGGACATTATGTGACCTCAGGGTGTAGAATCTTCCATCCAGCAATGGCTGCTCCCAATCTTTGATCATCTTTTTATTTAGGACAAATAACCACTAAACAGTGTGGTTGGGGGTGGGGGGGAGGGAGGAGAATCAACCTTGGAGATTGCATTGAATTTGGTTAAAGCCACCTCAAAGTAGCTAATGGATTGCCTTAATATTTGAGATTATACAAGGAAATATTCACCTTACATAAAGCATCCCAGAAGCTGTCACATAAACACAATGATTGTACCTAGTATTAATCACTTTATTCATAAAAGCCAGTCAGGGAAAGCCTTTCTTCACACAAGTCCAAATTCAGTGTGTGACATCAGAATGGACATCTCTTTTGTTGAGTCTCCTGATGGGTTAATGCCTTATCCAGTGCTAAAAATCTAACATCTGCTTCTATTTATACTAAGACATCCTATGCAGACGTCTTTCAAAGAGTTGAAAAACGTCTTACAAAACAGATGAAAGAAAACGGCTTTTAAAAGATCAGCCTTTGCTTCATAAATCAGTCTTTTTAAAAACTGGCCTTTGCCAACTGTAATTAATAGTGACCTTGGCAACTTCTGTACACATTTCTTTAGGGAAGAGGACTAAGTTTATTATGAAGTGTAGATTTCCAGATTTGTTGTGGTAGTGAACTCTCCCAACATTTCACTTTTGCCTATTGCTGTGATCATTGTGTCGGGCTCGTGAAATGCCAAGTTGAGGAAACTCATTCCCACAGTGCACACTAATTTTCTAGAACAAGTCGTTTTCTTGGAATTTTGGTCAAATATTTTCTGTAGAAAGAAGTGCAAAAACTCACACCTTCTCTCCTGACTCGGTTCCAGGAGAACAGCAGATGCTTATGAACAATAGAATTGTTGCACGAGTTTTTTGCATACTCTGTAGATGTGTAATCCTCTCTAAAAGGAAATACAAGGGTAATATATCACTACAAAATTATATCCCTCCTCCCCAAATTAAACCAGTGTCATTGGGGAGTTCACTCGAACTCCCACTGGTCCTGCATGGCAGGGTCAAATTGCTCCCCTTGGCTGTCTCAAGCCAGAACTCACTACAAGAACCAAGCACATCATCTTTCTTGCGGACCTCATTGCTAGTACCTTCCAGCTGATGAACTTGAGGTTAGCAGTCCAATACCTAACCCACTACACGCCCTGAGTGCCCTACACCCAATCACGGGAACCTTTATCAACAAAATATCGAAATGTGAAGCTATCGGACATAGCCTCCATATCAGTCTACAGACTTCCGAAGGCAGTGTTTGCATCTCCCTGCCCCTTCCTTCCTCGAAGGGCTCGCTACTCTTCATTCATACCACAACAAAACAGGTTTTGACATACTTGTTAGGTGCCGTGAAGTAGCCTCTGACCCAACGCGACCCAATGCCTAACAGAATGGATTCCCATGGGATCCCCCAACCCCCAATGGTCACCACAATCCTATTAAGTTGACCTCTGCCTTGCATTTAACTGATCATGCAGATCCCTCTGGGACCCACTGGTTTGAACCTTTGGAAGATACTGTTAAAGAGGGCACTGTGTTTTAGAGATTGCCTGCAGTCATCCACCGGTCACAAAGACATGTTCTAACCATTTTGTGCTTGGAGAAATTGGAACCCTAGCAGAAATAATTTTGACTTACCCTTATATCTGTCTGAAAACAGATCTATCAATGGATAAATTGCATGTTCTTTAAATAAAAACTACAGTAGAAAAAGAAACCAAATACTCGAGGTCCAAAGGTGGGCATTCACATTCCTTTTGTATGAAGACTGGTCGGCGATGTATAAAGACATTAGTTAAGTATTCGCATTTTGTCAAAGTAAAATTACAATTCTGAATTTTCTATTAAGAAATTTCTAGTAAGATTGCTGAACTGTTCACTATTATTTAAGGCATTTTAAATAAGACGATTATTTAAAGCATTTAAATAAGATGATGCTTGTGCGGTTATAGAAAGAAACTACTGAAACAGACAACTAAAAATTCAGCACTTTGCAATTGTGACAATGGGGGGGGGGGGTTAGTATTAATAGAGTTAAGGAATGTTACCATGGTAGTGAAAGAAATTTTAATGAAAATTCTAAATATTTACCCTCCACTATTTTGTTGAGCAAGTACCTTGTTTAATTACCACTGAGTTTCATTTTTGAAGTTGGGAGAGGTCAATCAATGGTTTGCATGCTCTGCTTCCTGCTCACCCCACCCAAGTCAACATTCTCTTTCGCCATCTGGTGGCTGAACTTATGACAACATTTTCCATACAGACCTAGTGGACTCGGATCAATAGTCAGTCGTTTACACTTAATTTGTATCTCACTGAAAATAGAAGCCTATTTTAGCCTAATTAGTATAACTAAAAAATATAACTGAAACAATGATGTTCTAACGGTTCCCAGCATTTTTTCAAATAACACTAGCTATAACACCTAATGCAGGGTGAGAGAGAGAGATCCAAACAAGCAGTTCTTTTACAATGCTATCCTCTACACTATTCGGGTTGAAAGAGTTAGATATCGCAGTATCAGTGTGCTTGTGTAGTATCAGTGAATACTTTGCGTATAAAGAATAAACAAAGGTTCATAAAAACATAGTTTCAAATACATTTTGAATGCTAAGCAGAGCTGATTTACTTTCAGTAGGCTTGACTTTAATTTTTATGGTTGTAAAGATTCAACCTGCGGTGGCAATCCACCATGTCAAGGGAAACTAAAGGTAAATTTAATATTATACTGTGTTTTTCTAGCAAAATATCTATGTAATGATGTAATAATATATATATATACACACACACACTTCATTTTTTTTAAAAAGCCCTGAAAAATGACAACAATTTCATATTTCATTTCTTTATTTTCTTCAGAATATTTTAATATTGAAACCCAAACTGTTACTTTGAGAACGGGGAAAAAAAAACAGACAGAGAACCATGACAAGACAAACATTTCATTTCATTTAACTTATGGTATTGTGAGCAAGTCACTTTTGTAGGCAACACTTTTTTTCCTTTGTAAAAAAGAAGAAATAAAAAACAAACAGCACCATTAAAGAATGCATGATCCCTGAATTCTAAACAAACACTGTCTAAAAATTTTTAAAATGCTTGTTGCACCCAGTCACATTTAGTCAGGTATCAAAGCGAGCATAACAGTATGAAATTGTCGCAGTCTTACGAATCAACTGCTCCCCCTGGTGAGGGTTTTACACACCTGGTCGGAGTTTTTCCTGTGGGGACAATATATTCTTTGGTAGAGGGCTGAAGGAGGGTTTGACTTTTCTGTATGCTGATATAGAATGTCTATGTATATTCAGGGCCTTCACCCCTAACCTGCATGTCATGCATGTGATGTTTAGGCTGATTTCACATTTCGCTGTTACACTGTAGGAGTAATGCCGCCTTTGGAAAAAAGGCATTCAATGGTTAATGTCAAACAGATGTAAACATTCAGAATACTGACCAAAACAAAGCCAAAAAAAACAGACACATACGCAAAACAAAACAAACTGTACTGAAAACATGAATCAGATCAGGTTTCCATGAAGCTGGGGGGGGGAGGGTCACGGGTGCAGGGGGTTGTACAGCAGTACAAGAGAATTATGGCAACCAAGTAAAGCACTTCCTTTGAAACATTCATGAACAGTACAAATACAACAAAGTTTTCCTACAGTCTAAATTATTCTGCGACTATCAAATAGAGTACAAAGCGAAATAGTATGTGCTATAAAAAAGCAGCTCCTTTAAATTATAGTAAAAATGTGTTTTGTTCTTTTTACAGCGACAGGGCATGAGAGGACTGCAGACAATGATGACGACAGGGTTTTTATATTCAGTGACATTTTGGCTACTCTGGCCCCTGACGGTCTGAGTTCCTTAGCTGGGACTCTTCACATTGTTGTCTGCAAACCCAGATGGACAGTGACTCTGGGCTCTGCTGAGGCCCCCCCCCCCCCCCCCGGGGGCAGTTAACCTGGTGCAAGGCCGGGACCATGCGACCTTTCAGCTTGGGCTCAAGCTTCTCGGACTTCACCACGCTTTGGAAAAA
>PVJH01030619.1:0-24606 GCA_004026705.1 Nesogale talazaci
GTGGCACAGTGGTACCATATTTTTCAGACCCAGTTTTTTGAGCAGGAAAACAAGAAAAATATATTTGGAACCAAATAGTACCAGTACATGAAAATGTTCTGGGGTACCACACCTTCAGACCATAAGATGCACCCTTGTTTCCCCCCACGTAAGAGTGCGTACTTCATATGGTCTGAGAAATGCACTTGGTGTGGGCTGCAAGGTGCACGGTTGGCCAGTTCGAAACCACCAGCCGCTCCATGGGAGAAAGGCGGGTCTCTCTACTCCCAGAGAGGGACAGTCTGGGGAACCCACAGGGGCACTTCTACCCAGTCCTACAGGGCCACTGAGAGTCAGTGTCCATTCGATTGCTTAGCTGGTGCAAACCGAAGGGCGCAGAAATCTTCAGGAAAGGCTCAGAGCTAGATGGGGGCCGGTTGAGAAACAGTAGCTTCACGTTTTATTGTTTAATAAAGGTTTCTAGGATTTTAGAGCAGTATTTCCAAACTTACCGTCATGGACAAAGTTCATTTCTGCCTCAGCCCCTTGCCCCTTTTCTCAGCCCAGATGCCCCAAAGATTAACACACTCACTTCTGGCGGTTTGGGGCTCCAGTGTCCCTTTAGTGAGCCTGCCTTATATCCATTCAGGCTAAACTGTCTCCCCCAGCCCTTACCCAACCTCCTTTCACACTTGTGTAGTTTTGTTGCTTTTTTCACTCCTTGACAATAGATTCTCCATCTATTATAATCTGTTCTTTTTTGGGGAGGGGCTGGGGGAGGCATCACTGCCATCTGGTGGTGGGAGTAGGAGGCCCAGCCTTGCTCCTGGAGAGCTGCTGCTGGATTTGAACCTCCACCAGTGGGCCGCAGTCCCGTGCACAACCACTACGCCCGCCGCCGGGGCTCAGCACCTAACCTGTTCTTTTACTGTTGTCTCTCTCGCCCTGGGTTATAGTGGCATAGTGGTTCTGAGTTAGGTTATTAATCGCAAGGTCAGCAACTCAGAAACACCCTTGGAGAAAGAAGAGGCTTTCTGCTCCTGGAAAGAAAGCCCACAGGGGCACTTCTACCCCGTCCTAGAGTCGCTATGTGCCAGGATTGGCTCCATGGGAGTTTGAGTTTTGAGGGTCAGGTCATTGTTGTACACACCATCATGGCTTCAGCCCCTGGCTGATGTCTGGTCCACTGTAGGTCCTCGGTCAGTGTGTTATCACAGGACTGCACGACAGCAGGGGCTTTGCCTGGACACCACTGGTCAGCAAAAAAGAGGACTCTCAAGGAGATGGGCTGACCCCAAGGGTGGTGAGAGTGCATCCTGCTTATGTTGGGACACTGTGTCCCTGAGTCGGGGTGACGACTTGAAAACTCACAGTGGCAGTTCTATGGGGGGTTTGGGGGTAGGGGTGGCTGCAGGTCAGAATCGGTTCCACAACAATGCTAATGTCTTCCTAACCAGGAGGCTGGAGATTCCAGTCTACCCAGAGGCCCCCTTGAAGAGAGAGCTGGTGGTCTGCTGAGAAGGCACTCGAGGGCAACTGTTAATTGGTGCTAATGCTGACGGAACTCTCCCCAGATGCGGAACTCCCCCAAGCAGTGAGCAGGCCCTTGACCGAGGGTCTTCTGACCCTGTATTTCATGGACACAGTCAGCCTGGGGCAGCCTTGACTGCCCGCCCTCCTTCTGCTGCAAGGGCAGAACGGAGATGAGTGCTGTGGGACAGGAGACGAAGGGGTGTGGTGTGGGGCTCTTGGTGACCCCCGTGTTAGGCTAAAACTATACTCTGTGGGGCGGGGGGTGGGGGTGGCTTTCTTTGTGCTAAGGGCTCTTTGGATATTTGTCACATCATTCAGACCCCGCTGGGCAAACAGTTAACTTCCCTCTAACGTGAAAGCTGGAACTGCCGCCTTTGGGTGAGGCGTATGTGGTTAGCTGGTATTGGTGATTTCTTCCCTGGGCCGGACGTTCCCCACCCGTCCTATAAAAAAGTCACTCAATGCTCCGCACATGTTTCATCCATGACGAAGCGTAGGTGTGTGTCTTTGCAACCCCCTGGATTGTTCCAGAAGCCCTGATGGCACACCACCACGGCTGGCAGCCACCACTGCTCCAGAAGAAGGGCTTTCTTTCCCTCGAGGGGCAGGTCCCTCCGTCCTGTGTGGTCACTCAGTGAGAATGGGCCAGGTGGCAGCGAGGGCTTTGTTTTGAACTGCGCATCCTCCAGCACTTGCCTGGGTAGGGGGAGGGCTGTATGTGCGTATACACGCAGTACAAAGACTATAAATCTTTCCAAGAGCAGACAGCCTCCACCTTTCTCCCGCAGAGCTGCAGGTGGGCTCGAACCGCCGGCCTGGTGGTTAGCAGCCAGATGCCAAGCGCACAGTGCCAGCAGGCTCCTTTCTTCACACTGCCCGCGGAGGCACGCACGGCCGCGGGTCCGTTGAACTGGAGAGAACACCCACATGGGGAGTGAGCTGCTCAATAGCAGAGGGAGGGCTTGAACCCAAGCCACCCAGCACCAGTGTCTGGACCCAGGGACACCACATTGGACTCGTCGCCACCAGCCCAGCCTGGGGGAGATGTGGGTTGGGGGGATTCTAAATCATTTCAGAAACTCCAGCCCCAGGACATGGACACGATGGGGGGGTGGGATGGGGCGTTTGAGTGCCAGTGGGGGTCCCTGCGACTTCTAGGGTCCACACGCACATCCACAGCCATTTCTGACCCTTTATTGGGGCTCTGTCCAGCCCAAATAAATATAATACATTAAATCCAGACCTCAGGGACTCGTGCACCCCGGGAGGCACCCTCCACAGCCCCAGCCAGACAAAATAAGTTAGTGGGGGGCCCGCCAAAGGGCAGGCCGGGCCCCTGGCTAGGCCAGCAATGCAGCTGGGTGCGCATGCTGGTCTAAAGTGCATTTCGGTTCTGTCGCCCCCACATCTGCGGGGCCCCTGGTGGGGCCACTCCGAGGGGCGGGTCGGAGGCTCCCGGCACTCACACCGTGCCAGCAGTGCCGCCGAGGCTCTGTGTCCGTCTGTCTGTTTGGGGAGAGCAGCCAGGTGGCCGGGCTTCCTCAGGAGAAGCTGTCCTCGGGCCGTGACTGGGAGTCGAAGGGTGGGTCTGACACTGTGATACCTTGATGCAGCTTCTCCAGCGAGAACTTCATCTGGAAAGGGAGAGCGCAGGCGGGGTGAGCACCCACAGGGTGCAGTGCTGCCCACCCGCTTAGCTGCGGAGACCACCTGCCCCAGGAGTGGAGGGGAGCCACAGTGCCCGCAGGTGAGCCCCTTGGGACTCGGACTGGGCCGTCTAAATCGTTCGGAACCCCTGGGTAATGAGGGAGGGTCCTTTCAATGCTCAATCGGAGCTTCAGCGCTCCGAGCTGACAAACAGGTAAGGCTCCAGCCTATAGCCCTGGGGGTGTCATGGTCCCCCATGGGACTACTAACAGCCAGGCCAGCAGTTTGAGCCCACCAGCCACTCCTTGGCAGAAGACAGGTTTTCTACTCCAGGGGAGAGTTGGGCAGCCTCACAGAGCCCTTCCTGAAGCTGGATGCTCCTTTCCTGTTTTTTTCCCCCTGCATGGGAACTGGCTCAGATTTTTCCAGCAACACCCCCCAGTGGGGACTAGGCACAGCCTTCCTGTTTTATTGATGAGGAAAATGAGGCCCAGAGAAGGGAAGAATCGGCCGCCTCTTGGGGTGTCAACTCAGGCTCCTGCCCCCTGACCCCCAACGGCCCTTCTAGCCCCAGGGAGGCGCCCCTCCCACCTCGTCCAGGAGCTCCACGGAGGCCCGCAGGATGCGTCTCCACCGGTGCACCTCCACGCTATGGAACTGCTTCTGCAGGGCCAGGATCTCCGCCCACTCGGTGGCCGACTGGGGGAACTTGCTGTGGGGAACAAACACGGGGGTCTGAGCAGGCTCTGAGCCCCGCGCCCCCCCCCACCTTCCCCCAGGGTTCCCACTTACCCCTTGGCCAGGGCCAGACTGTGCCAGGACTCGAAGGTGTGGGCTGTCCTCTCCAGGGACCAGAGGCGGTAAAAGAGGAGGACGTTGAGGGCGATGAGGATGATGAGGCTGGGGGGTGGGGGTCAGAGGTCAGGGGTTATGAGTTCTGGGCTATGGCTACTACCTCAAGGCCCTGCTCTTGATACCATGCGCTCAACCAGGTCTTGCAGCGGGCACAGTGACGGCCCCTTCCTCAGAGGAAGCAAAGCCACCCACAGCATGCTGGGAATTGGCTCACAGATGGGCGAATGACACCGACAGCAGCCTGCCTGTCCCAAGCCCGCACCCTTTACAGCCAAGCAGAGCCAAGGGCAGGGGAGGGGAGGTGGTATGGGAGGGTGGGAGGGCCAGGAGCCTACCTCACACAGATCCTGAGGCGGCAGAGGAGGCGGAGACAAAAGAGGTGAGAGCTGCCCCGCCCACCACGGCAGCCCCGCCCACTTCAAGAGACCCAGTTTCCAGGCAGCTCCAGGGCCAAAGTGCCACCCATTCTCTCCCTGGGCAGCTACTTAAGACCTACGGCCAAGGATCTGACACCCACATCTGCCCCTGACTGGCTCCCAGCCTTGGCGCTACCTGCAGGCCTTTCCGTCCGCGCCGTTCTCGGGTCTGTGGCTCCGAGCCCTCCCTGCCCCACCTCTGCCTCCCACAGCCCACCGCGGCCCAGACAGCAGGCTGCTCTGAGGCGCTGTGCTACCCGCTCCCTGTCGCTGAGCTTAACAGTTGGACAGGAAAACCGGGTGAAATGCGCAACCAGACTTTTCACACCTCCCCCAGAAGCCCTCCCTGCCACTCCCCCTCCCCCAGGAGGGCTCCAGGGTCACCCCAAATGTCCTGCATTTAATTCGCCCTCGAAGGAGTTCAGGATCTTAACCGCTGGGACACGGACTAACAAGGCCCCCAGCCCAGGCCCATCGGCCGTCTGGTACTCACACGATGCTGATGAGAACGAGGGCGCCGGGGACACCCGCCCCAGGACCCTGGTCCATGGATGGTTCTGAGAAGCGGGAGCTGAGGGAGCCTGTGGGGCAGTAACTCGGGTCAGATGGGCACCCCGCTGCAGACGCTCCGCCCCTGCCTGCCCCAAGTGAGCCCCAAGAATGCGCACCCGAGGCGTGCAGGCCAGTCCGGGCGCAGGGGTCCGGGTCTGGGTGCTGGGGGCCGTCACCATGGCCCCGCCAGCTCAGGGGCCGCTTCCGCCTCCGCAGGCCCGACAGCAGGCCCCGGGCATCCTTGCCACCTTCCTCCAGGGACAGCTTCTCGGCTTGGGCCAGCTCGCGCTCTGCAACGGGAAGAGGAGGCTCCATGTCTGCGTCCAGGACAGGCCACCACGGCCCCGCCCAGAATGACCTCACCGCCTACCCAGGTGGTGGAAATAGTCTTCGATGCCGCTCCACGAGTTCTTCTCTATGAGCGACTTCACCAGGCTCCAGGGCTGCTTCCGGTAGCGGATCTCGGAGGACACCCTGGGCATGAGGGGGCAGGCTCAGGCCAAGGTCCCAGGCTGCTCTCCTCCCAAGGCGGGGCCTTTCTGTGCCTTCATCAGAGACCCTCGGCCAAGGTTTTTCTGTGACGTTTACACCCCACCTCACTGACCCCTTCTGCACCATGCCCCTCACCTCCCCCCCAAATGCACATCTTCCAGTTTCTCCAGCATCGTCCAAGGGGCCTTTGGTGGCATAGTGGTTACACAATGAACTGCTCACCACAACGATGGCTGGTCCGAAGGAAGCGGAGGCTTGTTGCTTCCTAAAGATGGACAGCCTTGGGAACCCATGGGGGTGTGCGTCACTGAGTTTGGTTTTAGTGAATGGCAGGGTTCACCTGGGAGCTGAAGCTTGGGGCAAGATTCTGCCAGGGTATGTGATGTCCAAGAGTGCGATTCCCCCAAGCCTGCTCCCTACCTCTGTCCAGGCTCATGCCATCTCACCCAGGGCTTGAGCCCCCTCTCATCCTCCGCACACCCTCAAGGGGACGTCACACCTCATGGACTGTGTATCAGAGATGTGTGCAGAGGTCCATTGTCTGCCCTCCACTCTGCCCTCCTCCCTCCTGAGTGGCAGGTCTCTCCCCCCCACATACACACCCAAGTCTGCCCCATCCCCCTCACACACACAGGAAGAGGGAGTCAGGACCCTCTGTCCTGGGGTTCAACCCAGAGCCAAGTGGATCCTAACCAGGAAGGATTCTGGGATTGAACAAGAGTGACTGACTAGACAGGGTCATTACCCAGTTTGACCTAAGCAGCATTCAAGGTGGGACTTGGTGCTGCCCCTTGGTATGGAACCATCTTATTAAAAGCTGCTAATTCAGTAACCTAACTCTATTGCTCCCTTCCCGGGAATCTCAATCAAGCCTTTCCCCGGGCGTCACCACTCAGACTTGGAGCAAAGACGCAGCTTTTGCCCTGTAGGCTGTCTTGGCTGCTCACAGCACAGGCATACCCTGGCCTAGGCCCATGGTGGTGAGCGTGGTCTGGGCTCACTACCTAGAACAAGGGGTCCGGGAGTGAATGGGAGTCGGACCGCAACCTGCAGGGGCAAAGATGAGGCTTTCTTCTAGTCTTGGAAACCCACATTGGCAGTTCGACCTGTCCTGCAGGGTCGCTGGGCGTCGGGATCACTCCGTAGCAGTAAGCCTGAGCCCTGGGCATGCAATGGTTAAGCAGAGGGTTTCTCACTGTAAGGTCAGCGACTAAAAATGTCCTGACGGCTCCCCAGGAGTCAGCTCTGGTCTGGTACAGGCTTCCTGTCTCAGAAATGGAGCAGTGCAGTCGGGGAGGTCACTATGCATCAGAAGGCCGCAATGGCAGTCCGGGCGTGTTCCCTGCCCACGGCTGACTTGACTGTGGGCCTGGCGGGACACCATCGGCCCCCTCCCCGGTGCTGCCTCAACCCCAAAGCAAACTCACTGCCTCTGGGCCCCTTCTGACTCCCAGCGATCCCGAGGGAGAGGGCAGTGTGGGAAACTCACCGAAGGAACCAGGACTCTAGTCCCTAGCTGATGGCAGAGGGAGTCTGGAAAGCTGGCCTTCCACGGTAGGAAAGCCGCCACTTTGGCAAGTTAGAGGTAAAGTGCAAGTGCATTATTTTGCTTTAAAACTCATTGCTACACAGTGATGCCCAACAACAACAAAACCTCATTCCTACAGATTCTACCTTAACAGCGATGCTGTCTTAAAGTGAGCACATGGTTGATTCTCTCTCCCGAGAGAAGCAGACATCCTGTTGCTATCTCCTTCCGCTGTGTCACCCAGCTCCCCTCATGCCTTCCCCCATTGCAGGTATTGGGTTTCCTCACCTGTGAGCTCAGGGGCTTTCATGCAGTTACCACCCAGCTGTGACGTAAGTAACTCCTGAATAAGCATATCTTATGGCTATCCCACAACAGTAAAGATGCTCTCCCCTCCTCCCCTCTTCTCCCACCTCCACATGGACCATCAAGAGGGGCGGAGGTGAGCATGCTACCATGAGGTGTGTCTGATTATTTTATTCTCTCTCTATCTTCTACCACTTTACTATACCCTTCATGGATTACGTACAATCATGCCTACGGGCCCTTCGGTTGTTGAAGGCTGGTTTCCTCGGCCCGTGTGAGTCTCCCGAGACCACCTCTCAGGGATGAGAAAGCCCCCAGCTTCTCCTGGGGACAGCTGGTAGTTTGGGACTGGGGACCTTGCTGCTCGCAGCCTAATGCACAGTCTTTCTGCCACCAGGGCTCCCGGGTCCCTCCCTCCAGGTAAAAGCCTGCGTCCTCCCGAGGCCCTACTGCCTGCCTGACCGCAGTGGGGCCTGCCCTCATGCGATCCACTGCTGCTCAGCTTCCTGTGGGTGCTCCTGTCTCTGGGTGAGATATCCCCTTCTCAGAGGACCCTCCCCCACCCTGGCGATCTGGAACAGAACCCACCCGCACACCTCACACTCCAGCCAACGCGAGGCTGATTAGGGTCCTCATGTCTGTGCGCGTGTGCGCGTGTGAGTGTGTGCTCTTTGCACTCGTTCAGGGGCTTCCTAAAGAAGGGGCCACAGCCCCGGGCCGTGGGACTGCCTGCCGACACAGCCACCACCGCCTCCTTGACACCCTCCTCCACTCGGAGTCCTGGAGCCTCAGGGCCCTTCCTTCCCCCTCGAGCCTGCACTCCTGCCCTGGGCTCACCGGAGGCGGGCTTTGTTCCGAGTCAGGCCCAGGACGCAGTAGCGGTGGGCGGTGTAGAAGTAGTCCTGGTACGGGATGCCCTGGGTCAGCACCTCTGAGTCCACCACGCAGCCGCCTGCCTGCGGGCCGCGCCGGAACAGCGTCTAAAGGGACCAGGCCGGAGTGGGAGGGAGGGAGGGGGGTCAGAGCCCGGCCTGCCTGCCGCCCTGCTGCGCCCCCCTCCCCACCAGCCCCCAGCCAGCCCACCTGGGTCTCCACCACGGACGCGCTCTTGGGGCCCAGCGGGTTGCTGATGGGGATGGTGTAAGTCAGCACGCGTCGCTGATGGCTCTTGCTGTCGCCGCTCCAGGGACTCAAGGTCACGTCTGGGGGAAACCACATGTCAGGTCTGTGGCCACAGGCGCTCAGAGACTTATCCCAAGACCGCACCCCCCCCACCCCACTCATTACCACCCTGCCCGGCCCCTCCCACTTGGTGCCCTGAGCTGACGATTCCCCTCTCTGACAGTCTTGTGCCAAGCCCCCTCTGCCCCTATGCAATGTCCCTGGGTCCAGACAGGCTCTGTGCTGGGTCCTCCGCTCACGGTGGCCCACCATCCCAGCCTCACCCTCACCTGCACTCTCCCCTGGCCCCGCCACCTGCACTCAGCCCCGGGGCAGTAGGCCTGGTTCTTGTCACCCCAAGACTGCTGGCCTCCATCGCCTCTCTGCTCAGGCACAATCCCTGCTGAGAATATCCCGTGGGCCCCCCAGTCTCCGAGGACAGAGCTCAAGGCCCCTCATCTAACGGACCCTCCAGGATGGAAGCAGAGTCTTGAAGGTCTTGTGTCTCCCCGGAGCCAATGCAGGGTCTGACTGGATCCTGGGTCGTTCTCAGCGGTCCACTTTCACCCGCACAGGAAAACCACCACCTGACTCGGCTCCTGCCCATGGGACACTTCCCAGGCAGCCCGAGCTCCACGGCATGTCCCGCAACAACAACTTCAGACCCAGCCTCAAGGGCTGCTCTCGGACCTTGGCAAGGGCCACACCTTCTCCAGCCCAGTCCCCCTTCTGAGTTAACCCCGGTCCCCATCCTCTATACCCAACAGCACACCTGGCCCAGATGGTACCCCTGTGCTGTGTTGTCCCACCTGCATCTCCTGTCACCCCCACTAGAGTCTAAGCGTAGGGGTCAGGGACGCATTCTTCCCAGGATCCTCTAGTTCTCTCAGCCCTGCAGGGGTCTCATGGAGTCGGTTTTAACTGATACTTAGTAACCACCTAGTGTGTCACTGCAGAGGCGTCCTGAGTGATGTGTCTGGCTATGAACTAAAAGGTCAGCGGTTCGAAACTGGCAGCTGACTTGTGGAAGAAAGACAAGGCTTCCTAGTCCTAGAAAGATTTACAGTCTCGGATACGCTGTCCCCTGGCCACTATAACTGATTCAACTTCAGGGAGTCTGGTTTGAGGACTGGTATAACCAGTGGGCTACTAACCACGAGGCTGGCAGTTCAAGACTACCAGCCGCTCCAGGGGAGACAGACAAGAGACCCTGCTGAGGGTCACTAAGAGTGTCCACCACTCCGGGCAGGAGTCTGTCACTGTGCTACTGGGGAAGGCCCTTTGCCAACATCCCATCATTTTGTTCCCATGAGAAGCCTAGAGGCAGGTACTAGTTTCACACCCCCGCATTCCACAGAGGAGGAAATCGAAACCCAGGGTGGTGCAGACGCCTGCCTAGGGTCACCCGGCTAGGAAGAGACAGGGCCACTTCTGGTCTCTGACCCCCTGCGCCCCGCCCCGCCCCTCCACACCCCTCGTGCCAGAGCCCCGCCGACCTGTGAACTTGCACTGCTGCAGGAAGCCCTGCAGGAAGGGCGAGTCGGTAAAGAGCATCTGCTGGAGCCGCTCGGCGCCCACGTGGAAAACGGCATTGATGAGGAGCCGGCCCGAGAGGTCAGGAAGCAAGGCGGCCAGGTCAGCTGCGGGGACACGGAGGCTGTCGGCCCTCCTGGGGTTCACCCTCAGCCCCGGGCCTGACAGGAACCAGCGGGCAGAACCATCTTCCTGACCAGGATGGGCAGTGCAGGGTGCACGGCCCTGCCGCCTCTCCCACAGGGATTTCTTTAGGTGAGCACTGGGCCCAATCGGAGCCCCACTGACTCTTCAGGGCAGAGCCCACCCCTGGCTCTAGCCTATTGTAATTAAACGTTTGGAAGGGGGGGGGCACGTGTGCTAAAGATCAGATCAGGCCAATCAGCAATGGTGATCAGTTCAGGGGTATTGGACCTATCAGAGCCAACCTTAGAGCTTTCTGAGCAGCCACTGGGAAAACATGCTTTCTCTCTCCCAGAGGCTAGTCTGTGGCAGGAGGGGGACTACCTCTGCCCCCCACCCCCATACCCTGTAAAATGAAGCCAGCACAGAGGTGAGGAAAAGAATATTCAAGAGCACCATCGTACTGCCTACACTGTTTCACATGTATCCATCATGTAACCAGCTACAACCCTAGCAGACGGGGAGGTCCTGTTCCTAAGCCCACTAATACTTAGATGAGGAAAAATGGGTGCCAGCCAAGTGAGGTACCTGCCCCGGTACCCAGCAAGGAAACCGCATGGACAGGGTTTGGGCACTGGTGGGGTGGCACTCTGCCCGCCCTGTCCTGTCTGTGGAGCAGAGCCCAGAGACGGGCAGAGAGAATAGTGGCCGGACCAGGGGTGTCCTCACCCTCCCCTCCCCAACTCGGCCCAAGTTATTACCCCCCTACCCCCCACCCCCACCTACACCCTCCCCGCGCCGGCCCTCACCTTCCTCCCCCGTGGAGGAGGAGGAGTTACTCGTGTCGGTCAAGGGCTCCTCGCTGGGCAGCAGGTCCAAGGGCCCCAAGGAGGTGGGCCCATCTGGCGGGGAGGGCTCTGTGCTCAGGGGCTCTGACGCCGCCGCCACGGGGGTCACTGTCTGGTTGGAAGAGGCGTCAAGCTGGCTGTCGGTATGCTCGTCCTTCTCCTCCTCTGCCTGTAGGGAAGGGTTTCATCCAGCCGGGCCCTCCCCACCCAAGGGCCTCCAGGGCCACACTAAGGGCACGGATGCAAGAGGGCATGGAGAGCTTAGGCAGGAAACTGAGGCTGGTGAGCCCTGGAGCCCTAGACTCTCTCTCCTGCCCTGTCCGTCTGTCCGGTGCCTCATCTTCTCCCTCCCTCTCTCTCCCCCTCTATACCTGTCGTCTGTCCCTGGATCTCTGGGGACCCCTCTTGGTCCCTGTTGTCACCACCCATCTCTGGCCTAACCCTCCCCCGCGCTCTCCTCTCTGTCCACCTCCTCCTCTACCTGGCCCTGCGCTCACCCCGTGGTCCGCATCACTGCTGGCTCGGGAGAGACTGGGCGTAACATGGCCACGGCGAGGCCCCACCGGGCTGGGTTCCTGGCTGTGGTCGGCTGCCCCCGAAGGGGTGATGTCACTCAAGGCAATGACGTCTCCCACCTCCTTGGGGCTCCTGAGGGAGGAGAGGGAGAGTCGTGGGGGGGGCTGCTACTCAAGTGGCTTCCAGCCCCCGCCCCCACCTTCCTCCTTTGCTCCCAGACCTTTGACCACCACCTCAGGCCACCCCAAATGCCAGGACCCTGGCGCACAGCCCGCCCTGCTCTCCCCAGCCCCGGGAAGTGCCCGCCTCTGACTCACCCCAGCCCGTTCAGCTGCAGGGGGCAGACATAGTCCTCGTCCTCGCTGGTGAGGCCCAGCTCGGAGCCGTAGCACTGATGCACCAGGTGCCAGAGCTCGCGGGGACTCAGGGTCTGCACAGGCAGGCAGATGGCAGGTTGGCCTCCACCTCCCTGGGGTCTGACCCCTGCCCACCCCTGCGGCCACCAGCCCTCCGCCTCAGCAGTTCCTCTGGTTCCCAGCAGGGGGCAGCCAGTCTCCTCCGGACCAGACTGCAAGCCAACAGCCTCCTGAAGTGAACCTGCCCAGTCTTTAGAGGAAACCGGGGGTCCCCTGGGCTTCAGATCCAAGTTGGACTCCAAAACCAGTACTATACCCATGCCTCCTGATTGATAACCACAGCAGGGTAAGTACTGGCATTCAAAACACACCGAGTGATGTGCGCGGGGCTGCGGCCCACTGGGACGGAGGTTCAAGTCCAGCAGTGGGGCTGGGCCTCCTACTCCCACCGCCGCTGGAGAGCAGTGATGCCCAAAAAACAAAACAAAACAAAACAAAGAGAACAAAACACACCGAGTGAACTCACTGAGCCTCCATATGTTCTGTAACCCACATGCTGGTCTTGTCACTATCTAAACGGTGATAGCCACAACACACTCCAGGTCACATGGCAGCAGGTGGGTCGCCCACAGCCCTGGGCTGTCCCGCCACACAGAGGAGGCATCCTGAGTGCTGCTGCTGCTGCTTCCAGCCCAGGTGCTCGATGGACGGCCCACCCCTGCTTGGCGAATCCGGGCTCCCCGACTCAGGCCTATACTTCCAACTCCCCTGAGCCCTGGTTCGGCACTGTCCTTCTCTTGCCTCCAGAATGGGATTCCCCAGGATGCTTGTCCCCCAAGTGGGGACCAGTGCCACCAACCAAAAATCAGAGCTGCTATTCCCCAGCAGGTCACCCACCCTCCCTACAGCCACCTCCTCCTGCCAGAAGCCCCACCCCCAGGGGAGGAGTGACAGCTGCCTGCTGCCAATCATGTTGACGCCAATGCATCCTCCCCTGGCCAGAGATTCGGCTTCCTTTCTAAGGCAGGGGTCCCTGGGGCTAGTTCTTCCAAGGGCAATGGGAAAGGAAGTCTGCTGCCTGTGCTCTCCCTCTCCGTTCACAGGGCAGCCCTCCTCCCTCCATGAGAGCCCAGGCCTGGAGCCAGAGCAGCCTCCTTGGGAGCACCGAGGCTGCATGCCCAGCTGGAACGCCAACCTGACGTGCAAAGGGTCAATTGAAGAATGGTGAAGAGTCTGGGTCCTTGACCCGAGAGGGCTGCCGAGCCCCCTCACGATGCCGGACTCCAGCCCTCCTGGTGCACAAGAGGCCGTGAGCGAGTGGAGTTCTGGCTGCACGGGGTGGGACCCCATGGTCTGGTCGAGACCACGGTGAGTTTATCAATGTGCCTCGTTGATAGCAGTGCAGATAAATACCCTTGGTCAGGCCATTGTGACCACTGCATGAGCATGGTCCAAGGACTCCTGGGGGTCGGGGGGATGGTGTCTTTTAAGATGTCAAAAGTATTCTCTTAAATACTCAGAAGTATGGCCTAAGATTGACAGTAAGCAATGATGTGGCGGTCTCCTCCAGGATCTTTCATGAGCCAGCCAGGGACAGTAAAGCGGATAAAGGCTGGCCTTCCAGTGCCCTGGTGATGGTGCTCCCTGTGGGTGAGTTCAGGCTGCCAGCTGCCAGGTCAGCAGTTCAAACCCACCAGTTGCTACACAGCGCTGCAAAGCTCCCCCTGGGGACAGTCTCAGAGACTCATCAGGTCTAGAGGCTTGGGGATCATCTTGGTGGTAGTGTTTCGGGTTCTAATGTTGTCGGCACTCAAGATGGCTACGGCAATGCATGTCTTCATGTCCAGACACCGCCATTTCTAACCCAGGGGACATCACCACACACAGAACCCACTGAAAGACAAGGACCTGGGATTCTACCACCACTGAGAAGAATGAAGGGGGCTGTTGAAAAGATTGAGCCTGAGAATCCTGTGAAGTTGGTTGGTTTTAGGTGCCCGGGTCGGCTCTGGCCCGTTGCGACCCTCTGCTCCCTCAGGGAAACCCTGCCTGGCCTGGTGTCACCCCGTCTAGTGTCATTACAGTTAGAGAGAGAATGGCTCACACACGTATGAAGAGTCACGCTGCCGGAGACAAAGGCAGGATGGTGGCAGGTGACCGTTTCAAAGAAGATACAATGGAAGAGACCACTGCCCTCGGTGACATCGGCCACACGTCAAGTGCTCAGGGGGGCACATGGCCAACACGGTGCATGGCACACATCAAGAATATTTCCATCCCAGCCAATTCCTCGGTCCCGTCTCATTGATGCCAACAACAAAAACCAACTGCCCTGTCACTGAGTGACTTCCGACTCACAGCGCCCCACAGGACAGGGCAGAATGGCCCCATGCACGTGTGTCCCAGGCGGTCACTCTCGACATGAGAGAGAGCCTCACCTTCTTCCTCTGGAGAGGCTCTCCTAGTGGATTCAGACTGCTGGCTTTGCAGCGAGCGGCCCCCCTGGTGTAACCCCCTCGTGTAACCCACCTCCATGTCTGTGCCACACGTGAAAAAAGCCTTCTCGTTTCCTGCTGCTCAGCCCCAGGGGGCAGATGTGTCTCTCGGGGGCAGGGTCTGGTGCTGGGGCCCTCAGCTGGCCAAGGCAGGGTTGTACATGGGGAGGGGGTTGGTGCCTTCTTGGGTCTGGTGCCCAGAATGTCTCCAGCTCCATAAGTCCTGTCCCGCCAGACCCCCACACCCCATCCCTGCCATGCCCAGGCCCACCTTTTCAAGTAGCGCATTCTGCCAGAGGCGGAAGATGAGGAGGAAGCAGCGGTCCCGGGCCCCAAAGGAGGTGAAGAAATGCTGCCGGAAGAGAGGTTCAGTGGGGTGGGGGAGCAGAGGCCAGCTCACTGTGTCCCCACCTCTGTCCTGACACATCTATGCAGTCCTCCACAAGATGTTCCCTGGGCCTGGCCCTGTGCAGAGACCGCCCTGGCCCTGTCCTCGGGGAACTTCCCATCCAGGTGGGAGGAGAAAGGGAGGCCCATCTCTGGCCAGGGAGGTGGGGTGGGGGGAGGGCAGCCCAGAACTGGGATTGGGTGGGCCTGGAACACTTCCCAGTCTCCTTGGCCACTCACAGTGGTCAAGTGACCCACCATGGGCCAGCACAACAGACAAGGCTATCCAGTCCTGCCTTGGACGGGCCACGGGGGGCAGCCATGTGGCCAGGAGGCAGGGCCGAGAGCAATCAGGGGAGGAGGCGTCCGCCTGGACTGGACTGCACGGGCAGATGGCGGGCAGCACCCGGCGGCAGGGGCAGCAGTGGCTGTGCGGGCTCTCCGCTCACCTTCTCGCTCTCGGTGCAGATCTGGATGGCGTTGGGGATCAGCTTGGCCGTCTTCTCCTTCTTCAGGCAGGTCACCTCCTTCAGCTGGATGGAAATCTGTGGCCGAGAGCCAGCCAGTCAGGGCGGGCGCCTGGGGCCTCCCCCCCCACCCCCGGGGGCCTGGGGCCGGGCTTGGGCACCCACTCACCGTGGTCTCCCAGCGGAAGATGTTGCTGTAGAAGCAGATCCAGTTCTCGGAGAGATAGAGGCGGCCCTGCAGGAGGATCTCCCGCTGCAGGGCACAGGAGTAATCTGAGAGGGGCCGCAGGAGAGACAGGCAGACACCTGAGTCACGGGCCATACCTGGGGTCAGAGGGTGGGGGAGAGCAGGAGCCTTGGGGAGGAGGGTCCGCAGCCAGGTGGGGGGAGGGGCTCACCCACGATGAGGCGCTCGGCTTCTGGAAGCTTGCTGAACAGTTTCCGGAAGTCCTCGTTTCGCTGCTTGTACGTGGGGCTCAGCATCTGGGGGTTGTCTGGGAGGTGAGGGCCTGGGTAGGGGCTTAGGGCCCCCACCCCAACCCCACAAAGATCCTAGGCACCCTCCAGCCTCCTCGGCCCAACTGGCACCCCTTTGGCAACAACAGTAAACACGGGGAGAGCCGCCTGGCCAGGGCCTGGTCCCTTTGGCCTGGGGCAGGCTGGCCCTTGAAGAGGAGGACGGAGGCCAGGGTGGGACCACTGAGCAGGTCCAGACAGCAGGGGACCTGGCCCCGCTATCGCCACCCGGCACCCACCACTGACCGCTGCTGCCGCCCGGGCTCCTAACCCACCCCCTCTCGCCCCCACGCCAGACACTTACACTGTACCAACTCTGCATCTTCTGCAAAAGAAAGGAAAGGAGTCAGACAGGCCCTAGGTGTCCCCCTACTCGCCCACCCCGCCCCCGCCCCCCAGGCTCGCACCGACCTTGCTGTTGCGAATGAAGTTCCGGCTGCCCACGCTCTGGGTGCTGGGCGTCCCAGGGACCCCGGCCTTCTCCGAGGAGCTGTCGGACCCTTTCTCCACCATGGTGCCTGCTTCGGGCTCAGGTGGGGGCCGGCTTGGGGGCAGGAGTTGCAGCCGCTTCCGGAGGGATGGGGAGCTGCTGGGGGAGCTCCGGCCCGAGTGGGGGGTGGTGCTGGAAGGTGGGGGAAAGGCATGAGGAGGGAACGCGGGGGGGCACAGGGGCTACAAACGCACAAACTCGCTGCCCCTGAGTCCACGCTCACCCACAGCGACCCCACAGGGCAGGCCGGAACGACCCCGAGGGTTTCCGAGACACAGACCGGCTTCGGAGCAGAAAGCCCATCTTTCCCCAGTGAAGCGGCTGCGGGGTTTGAACTGCTGACACCCCGGTTAGCAGCTCAGGACATACCCCACTGTGCCACCAGCGCTCGTGAGGCACAGGGACAGGTCCCACTATAGGAGACTTACTCAGCAACGCCCTGATTCTCATGTCTCTTCTCCCCCATCTTCTTTCCTTCCCACTCAGCTACCCGAGTCTACAGCCTCCGCTCCCCGCCCCAGCCTCTGTGCATCAGGGAAGACCAACCAACAACTTGGGCTGGTCTTTTAGGAGGTGAAAGGAAAGCACTTCAACAGCCCAATCCCAAGCATGCCCACTTCTTTAAACAAGAAAACCCCATCGATTCTTTTTTTTTTTTTTTAGGCATCACTGCCCTCAGGTGGTGGGAGTAGGAGGCCCAGCCTTTTGCTCCTGGGAGCCGGAATTGAACCTCCATCCCAGTGGGCCGCAGTCCCGTGCACAACCACTACGCCACCGGGGCTCAGCCCCATCGATTCTTTCATACAACAAATGTTTGCAGTGTACATGTTTCACTTGGTATCTTAACCTCAACCCTGTGCATCTCCCGCCATCCCTTACTTCACCTCACCTGCATCTTTATCTTGCACCACATCCTGCCGGCTCTACCACCAAAATCTGACCGGCTTCTAGTCTGGCCTGAGCCATCACAGCAGCCTCCTCCTCGGTCCTCTGTTCCAACAGCCTGTTCCCCACATGCAGCCAGAAGGCCCCCCCTCAGCTCTTCACCAGTGGCACCCCAACTCCAGGTGTGAGTCAAAGCCCTCAGCATGGCCACCACCAAGCCCCCAGTGACCCCCCTGGCCCCGGCCTGCCATCCTGGTCTCTATTTGCCCCAGGGCTCACCAGCTCCATCTCCACAACAGGCCTTCCTACTTGTGTTCTGCCTGGAGAGCCTTCCCGAGCTCTGGGACTAACTGGCTTTGTGTGACCATTCAGCTGAAATGTCCCCTCTCTGGCTGCCACATCTTCAGTCACAACCCTCAGTATCTAAAGTCCTCTCTGTGTCTGAGACCAGGTCTGCTTCCCACGGTATTCCCAGCATCTCAAATGGTACCCGGAGCGCCAGGGAGCTGTCAGTAGACATTGGTGACTGCAGGAGGAAGCGCGGTGCTGAGCATTGTAGACAGGGCTCCTGCCCTGGGGGATTAGCCGTCTGGTGGGAGGCTGGCACTACACAGCCACACACACACACACACATACACACACACACACACACACACACACACACACACACACGGCTGGATCAAAAGACACGGCCAGGAGGGCTGAAGGAAGGCATCAGTAGGGGCCTTCCACCAGAGGTGCGTGCCCGCGGGCTCATTCCACCCCCCTCAGGCCACCCTGGGCATTACTCCCCCTGATGCTCAGGAGAACGCATTTTCCCAAGGATGTGTGGCTGGCATATTTCAGCTCTGATTGATCAAACTTGTCCCCCTGGAAAAGATCGTCTGTGGCCCACCCCACCCCCACATAAAGATGACAGCCTCCAGCGTGAGAACTGCTAGAGTTGATGGAGGAAACCAGCAAGCAAACGACCGATGGGTTTCTATGCCAGTAATGAGACATCAGAAAGGGAAGTTAGGGGAACGAGTCCATTTGCATCTGAGAGTCAATGGCAGGAAGAGACTGCAGACTTCAGTACAAGTACGGAAGGCTCTCCCAGGGTCACAGATGGAAGACCTCACCTATTTTGCCCGACGGTGATAATACCCAAGGCAATCTATGGCGTCAACACAACCCTGGCAAGTGTCCTGCAGCCTTCTTTACAGCAAAAAGAAGAAAACAATTCTCATCTTCACGCAGAATAGCTAAAGCAACATTGAAAGAGCAGAGCAAACTAAGAAGACTCTTATTTCCTGGTTTTAAAACATAACCCACAACTCCAGTCATCAAAGCGGGTCTCACAATGGACACACACTAGTTAGGTGGAGTGGGTGCTGGTGCAGGGAACGGGAAGCGCCCTGGGCTGTCGAAACAAGCTCCTCGACCCCACTGTCCGCCCCTGCCTCGTCCTCCCAGTGTTTGGCCCCTGGGTCAACCCAGCTTCTTGACAGTCCCTGGTCCTCTGCTTTACCAGCAGGACCCCCGTGTCCCAGCTCCCCGATCCAAAGGACACAAGGGGGCGCTTGCCAGCCTCCCTGCCAAGGCTCTGGCTGTACGTCTGTGAGAGAGCTGTTTTGTCCTTCTGGTAGTCCGTGGTACTCGCCACACTCTCTACCGACACCGTGTTTCACATGTCAATTCTGCTGGGGACTTCCTTATTCAGTGTCCAACTTTCATATGCCTATGAAGCGATGAAAGACACAGCTCTGTGATCCTCAAGGTGGCACCCTTAGTTTTCAGTACACTTGTGTTAATATAATATCTCAAATATAATATATATTTCAAATATAATGAGAGCATTTATTAGTTCTTATGAGAGACAAAGGTAGTAAAGGGACACAGATACCCATCATCCGGAAGAGGGGACCCTTAGTCAGAGGCTAAGATGATGTCCAAGGGTTCCAGGAGATGACAAGCTATGAAAAGGGTGTGGGAGGGCAGAGGGAACTATCACCAAAGCATGACTGGTGGCAGGTCAAGACATTACAGTTATAGCTGGGACCACAGAAGCAAGGCCAGGACCACGACTGGCACATGTACATTGCTGGGTAGAAGGGCTTCAGAGACTGGCCCAGGTCCTTCTGACCAAGGTTGTCAGGGTGAGCAGGGTGACTCAGGACTATGGGACACCTCTGTCCCCTCCACAGTGACCTCCGTCAAGGACACAGGCAGGCAAGTCCCAAAAAGACTGCCCCTCCTGGGGCGGGCTGTAAAGAGTGGAGGCAAACCCACTTGATAAGAAGACATTCTGTCTGAGGGCAAGGTTATCTTTGCTCTTGGTTCGTGGTCAGAAAGAAGCCAAGGCAGAATAACCTATTTGGGAACCCTGCAAATGGATTTGGGGCTTTCACTACTACCCACAGCCTTTTGCACACCGGGGTGCTCAGAATTTAAGCTCCGGTAATATCCTTTTAAGAAAGCCTGTACAGCAGATTTGCACAGCCCGACGTCAGGGCTTTATACCAACCCGTCAGTTAGCAAGAGGAGTCAACATGGCATCCATGGCGTTTCTCAACAAGTCGCCACCAGGACAGCAAGAAGAAACCACTTCACTCCCAGATCGACACCACCAGCCGCTTCGGGGGTGAGACGCGGAGCTTTCCACTCCCAGGAAGTGAGTTTCGGAAAGTCACGGGGCGTCCCAGCTTCCTGTCCTGCGTGGGCTGCAGAGCCGGCACCGACTGGAGGCGGGGAGCAGGCACAGGCAAGGCAAGAAGCGCTGACAATAAAGGGTGTGGGGAAACGGGAATGTTCCGTTGCTGATGGCGCAGTGGCGACGCTTCAGGCCACTAAGCGAACGGCCTGCAGTTCCGTGTATGCCGTTATACAGTGTGGTCCAGCAGCAGGGCAGAGGATGCCCGCCCTAATGGGGCCACAGCAACAGGAGGGCAGTGTCCACGCACATCCATACTCACATCCATACAGTAGAAGAAAGGAAGTCTTGAGACATGCGTCAATCCGGACAGAGCTTGAAGACATTCTCAAAACAAGCAACAAAACTCACGGCCAGTTCGACTCGCTCCAGCTCCCGCTTCCCTCCAGAACAGGGCAGAACTGCCCCTCTGGGCTTCCGAGACCGGAACTCTTTGCGGGCGTAGAAGGCCTCACGTTTGGCCACCAGCAGGAAATAAGTCAATGACAACAGTTTCACCATTCTATGACCTCACTTGTACACAAAGACAAGAAAGGGCAAGTGCAGAGGGGCCAATGTTGCTGAGTGGTGAGGAGGGCGGGGAGCATGGGCTGACGATGTCAGAGGATTTCATCTCGCCGGGACCCACAATCAACACTCGAGATCAAACACAGCACTGCCTGGGTCAATCTGCCGCACAAGACCCCTTGGGGGGACGTTACTTTGAGGGCGACGGAGTACTTGACCCAAGCCAGGGTTTTTCCCCATTGCCTCAGATACAAGTAAAAGTTGAACACGGAATAAGGAGGAGTGAGGAATTAACGTGTCTGAATGACGGGGCTGGTGAGGTATCATGAGAGTCCATGAACTGCCAATGGACAACCAAGTCTGTCTTGGGAGAAGTATGGTCAGACAGCTCGTAAGAGGCCAGGGTGGAAAATCTTTGCTGCACAGACTCTGGACGCATCAGGGGCCCGATCCCTGCTTGCTAAAGTGGAGGGCCAGTGCAAGAAACTGTCCCCTGAAATGGTCTTGGAAGCACACAGTTGAGCTTGCCCAGTGAAGCATGTGTGCCCTGTGCGCTCTGCAGAACTCTGTGACCCAAGTGACAAGAACAGCTTATGATCAGAGGGGGGCCCCTGCGAGCAGCAAGTGTCAGTGAATGGGAGAGAAGGGGGAGACGCTGTCATCGTCACCGAATTAGATGAGTCGATGCATCTTTGCTGTCGTATTCTTGACAACAACAGCAACGTCGCCTCCCTTACGTTAGCCATGTCATTAGGAAAGCGCCATCCCTCGTAAAGACCAGCACGCTTTAGCTGGAGCACCCCAACCCCCGTGAGCAGGTCCAGGGCCACCTTCGAAAGGAAACCTTGTGTTTCACTCAGACGCAAGGCCGCCAAGCACTGGAGTTCACTCCGTGTCAACTGACATCAGGCAGTCGGTCGCTGGTGTAGAAACAATTTGCTGAAACAGAGCTGGTGTCCTGGACCTAGGCAGAGCCCCCTGTGGGGCGCTGCTGAACACACAGGGCTGTGCCAAGCTGTGTCTGCAGGGGGCTGTGGAGGGACTGTCTAAAACCTGCTGCTTCACCGCTTGCACCAAAGAGACACCGTTCTGTTCATTCCACATCAGTAACACAGGAGCCAGTGGGCCAGAAAACCACAAACAGGACTAAACTGCCAATATACATCCCACAGTAAGTGAACTCCTCCATGAAGGGGAAACACCAAAAGTCTTAGGAACCCGTGTGACTGTCCCACACGACGGGGCCCCGGGCCTCCTCTCTCCACGCCTAGGCTCACATGCTGCTCTTCTGTCCGGCTGACCCCTTCTCACCTCTGCCCAGCCAGTTAGTTCCTCATTCTCCAAGCCTCAGCTGACCCCTCTCCTGCCTTTTAGAGACCTCCCCCTCTCAAGGGCTCCTCTTAGGGTCCGTCTGACACCACGGGAAGGTCCCATCACAGCTAACACCTGCACCTCCAATATCATAGTGCTGGCCCCTTAGGGCGGTGACTCTTTGATGCCCTGTCCACCTTGCCTACAGGTCCAGGAACTCTGCCAGGATAGTCTTGGTGCTCATTGACTCTGCACTCAGGACAGGGCTCAGGGCAAAGATTCACACCAGACTTGTAAAATGAACTTTGGGATGACAAGACATGAGTGATAAATGAAGTCAATGGTGAGTCAAGTGACCACTGTCCCTGCCTGATCCCACCTGATAGCCTGTACGTTCTCTCAGTGGGATTTGCTCCACCTGCTCCCAGGAGCAGGCCCACAGAGGACACAGGGCCGCCCTTACTGGAGGTGGCCCAAGAGTAGGGGCTGCTACTGACCAAATAAGACATGTGGGGGTCTCCTCTTTCACATGCATACCCTGCCCTCCCTGAACTCAGTTCCTGCAGGGTATGGTCACCCACCAGGCTCTCAGAGGGTGACATGGGTGCTGCAGGTCTTGAAGGCAGCAGGTGGTGCATGTAGTCCAGAGGCCGGCAAGGCCTGTGTCTCGGTTCCTAAGCTTTCTCCCTGGGTGGCCCTGAGCCAGGCTCTGAACCCTGCGGTGCCTCAGTTTCCCCCTGTGTCATGGGAATAGGGGGGAGTCTGTGTCCTGGAGGGGAGCTGAGGGGCAGGGAGCCAGATGAGGCAGGCCCACATGGAGAAGGGGCTCAGGCCTGATTGTGTGGCGTTTTCCCTCCCGCAGTCTCTAGCCCCTCAACCATCATGTGCGACCCCACCGGCATCCCAACACTGGGGCACAGTGAGAAGCTACCCTGTCCCTGACAGATGTCACACAGAACCCCAAGCCCAGAGCTCGGAGCCTCCATAAACTCACCCCAAATGCCAGCCATTCACTCGGTGAGCACAAACCAACCAGCTACCCCAAGCCAGGCCCTCAACACCAAACCACCCCTCCTGAGGGCAGGGCAGGACCAAACCCTTGGGGGTTTCTGGGACGACCAGCTGGTGGCTTCAAACCACTGATGCTACCGGTAGGCACCCAACACGTGGCCCAGGGCGCCACCCAGGCTCTCAAAAATGAGCAGAACAGACGCTGCCCAGCTAGTGGGGACATTTCTGGTCAGTGGACACAATCAATAAGCACACAGGGGAGAGGATGGGGGTTTCAGCGGCCTGCAAGGATGAGGTCACTGCGTGGAGAGGGGGTGGCTTCTGACGCCCAGGCCCCACTGAGCAGGACACAGTTGAGCTGAGCCCCAAAGGACAAAGAATCAGCCGGCCACAGGCTGTTTGTTCCGGACTGGGGGAACTGCCAGTTCAGGGACAGGGCTGAGCTTGGCAGGTCTGGGGAAGAGTGAAGCAGCCAGTGGGACTGGAGGGAGGAGAGGAAGCCTGGACACCCCCACACACACACCCACGAGTGGTGAGAGGACCCTAAAACAAACCCTCCCCTGCCTTCTCATTGCCCATCTTCCACTTCAAATGATCACACACACACACACACACACCCCTCCATCCCCACTGCCCTCTTGCAGCTACAGGTCCAGGGGCAGGGCTGGGGCAGCCACCTAAGCACCACTCCACAGCTCAGCCAGGGCAGGGCCCACAGCCCCAGTCCCGCTGCTTGGCAGGGCAAAGAGGAAGTGCCCAAGGGCGGGGGCAGCCTCAGGGCTGTCTAACCCCAGCCAGCTGTGGGAGACGGAAGGGAGGATCCTGAAGTGGCTGGGGACCGTTAGAAGGGGTGGGGACTCTGGAGAGAATGGGGGCCCAGCTGCTGCAGATGACACCTTTACCTCTGGCTTCCTGAGACAGGCCTCGGGTCAGACAGAGAAGGCCATGACCCGCCCAGGTGTGTGTAAACAGGAAACTCAAGAGTCACACACATCCTCAGTGTCACAGACTGCACACACACACCCCCATACAGTTGCAAGGACACACAGACAGACAGACAGACACACACACACACACACAGAAAGCCCTAGATAAATTACCTTCATACAGCCACAAAGAGCCCCTGAGAACAAACACCCCCCCACCCAAGCTCAATGCTACGGTCTCTTCCCTCAGTTTCTACTGTACTGCATGAGGTCCCCTCTGTCCCCATCAGCACAAGACAAGGCAAAGGGCAGCCCTTGTGTGTCGAGAAGGGCAGTGTCAGACGCCCGACACTCATGGGCCACGCCCGCCTCATGCTTGGCTAATGCTGGGGACAGGTATGTGAACACGCTTTGTAAACTGAACAGGAGGGGGTGGGGAGAGTGCAATTGTTACCGGCTATTGTACACTCAAGGCTGAAGGATCAAGGCCCCCATGGGCCTCCCTCACATTCACACACATACACACACACACACACACACACACAAGCACACAGGATAGCTGCTAAGACTCTGACACAACCATGGCACCGAGCTGTGGGAACTTTCCCCACACAGGGGTGGACCCTGAGTCAAGGTGGGTACAATCCCTGAGGTTCCCAGCCACAGGGACACAAAGATAGACCAGAGAGACACAATTAGACACACAGACAGTGGGGAGGCATGTCGGTCCAGAGTCTCAGACAGACACACAGACACAACACACACATGCAATGTATCGCTGTACAGAGCCATGGATGAGATGCAGGGCACCCAGAGAGACAACCACTGAGCGGCACGTCACAGACGGTGTACACTGTCAAGGAACCACCAGACAGACTGGAGCTGACCCTCACCCAGATGTAAGGAACCACAGGAAGCTCAGGGCAGGAGCTGAGGCTCACAGCCGTGTGCACACACCACCACACACCACCAGACACGCAGGCAGGCCACTGGCAGGAACACACCAGTCACCATACAACTGGAGATAAAGTACACACACACACACACACAAACTACCCAGCCCCCATCGGCACT
>PVJH01030620.1:0-24588 GCA_004026705.1 Nesogale talazaci
AGGCCTTCAGTGGAGACGTGCCATGCGGCTTGGGGGGTGGGGGGGTGGGGGTGGGGTCTGCTTACTAAGCCAGCCAGGGCGCGTCCGTCATGAGGGGGCTGCCTGCAATGTGTCTCAGGGACTCCCACTCCTGCTGGGCCCGACCCCTCCCTCGAACCTCGAAGGCAGCAGACAGAGGCAGGCCCCTGCACTAACTGAGGCTGCTGAGGCCCACCGGTGGGGCAAGTGACTGTGCGGGTGCCCAGGCCTCCCGGGCCTCAGCCCCGCCTCCTCCAGCAGCCCGTGTGGGAGGGAGCTGCTGGACATCGCTGTGTCCATGCTTCTGAACGTGAGGTCGCCATGCTGGGAGAATCACCAGTGTCAGGGGGCGCATGGTCTCAGGCTTTACCCACCTTTTCCGAATCGGCAGCCCATGGTGCAGTCAGAGCCACTTGACTTGGAGAATTATCCATGTTCTTGTCACTGAGAGTGTGTCTTCAGACTGACAGCAGCAGCAGCTGCTGGAAGCTTGTTGGGCATCAGTGTGTGGGAGCCACCTTCCCTTGCCCTGGGCCCAGCTGTTCAGGTGCAGTCCGAGTATGAGAAACACCGGCCCCTGGTCTAAAGCCCTCGGCTGGCTCTGGGCCAGGTTGGGGGTGACAGTCTAGTAGATGGGACCCTTCCTGGAGAAGGTGGTAGGAGCAGCCCTGGTGGCTTGAAGAACATGAGACTCAGAAGTTGGGGGGGGGTCTAAGGGCCCAGTGAAGCAGGCAGTCGACTCAGTCACTCACAACATAGTTTCGGGGGTTGGGGGGGTTGAGGGCTCCCGGGCAGCACTTGAACCATGTCATGTGGTCTGCTCATGTCCCGACATGTAGTTCCGGGAATGCGGAGGCCTAATGACCTGGGGTGTCATCTCTGGAAATCTGCCCACAGTTAGAGAAGCACTGGGCACCTAGAAAGATCAATGAATTGTCAGTGTTTTAAAGAAGTGGAGTTGGGAGGAATCCTGAAGCATGATATGGCTAATTGTGTGTGTGTGTGTGTGTGTGTGTGTGTGTGTGTACATGAAAGGAGTTGATCTTAAAACACGCCTATGAATTCTTTAATGCTTCTCCCTTTAAAAGGGGAGACCAGGTCTCCTCTTGAGTGTGTTGGGATTTAGTAGGTCTCTCTTTTTTTTTTTTTAAGTTTTTTGGGCATCACGGCTCTCTGGTGGTGGGAGTAGGAGGCCCAGCCCCACTGCTGGAATTGAACCTCTGTCCCAGTGGGCCGCAGTCCCGCGCACAACCACTACGCCACCGGGGCTCAGCCCTGTAGGTCTTTTTTAAGGACTAGCTGTGGCAGAAACGATGGCGTATGACTTTGCTTACTTTGGGACAAATCCTGTGTCGTCCTGCCCACAGCTGATACCAGCTTTCCAGCCACGAGAGTGAGCCACTGTGGCAATGGAGTGGCCAGCCCCAGGCGTATATACATGACTCTCCAAAGCAGAAAATACCTGTTCTCCATGTGTTCAGACTTCAAATAAGAAGTCACAAAGATCACCTGCTTTGCTCTGCTGCGGCCCCCTTTCTTGTGTGTACCTTCTAAACAAAGCTTTTCTTCCCTCTTGGAGTAAGTAGAGGAGCACTGCTCCAGGGTAAAATGCTTGCCTCTCAGGTACTACTCAAAATTGCAGACCAGACCATCAGCACGGGGGCCTGTATAGTCACTTACACTGAAGTACACAAATCCATCTTGGGAGAAGAGTAGGTGTGTGCATGTGTGCAGGGGGGCCTCCAGCGCCTAGCCTTGAGAATGCCCGGATGAAATTCAGGTGGTTGCCATCCTAAGAGATCTCTCCCCATCCAGGAGGAGCCGAGGCCGGCAGCTTAAGGACTAGTTCTAAGCCTCAACTTTTCTGCAAAAGCTACTACTTTACCAGGCTTGAAGCCATACATATGTCACACCCCTGTGACCACATGTCTGGGAAAGCCATTTGCCCCAGACGTTTTGTGTGTGTGTGTGTGTGTGTGTGTGTGTGTGTGTGTGTGTGTAGCTATGAAAAACTCTTTAGATCCAGTGTCTCTGAGGAACAGCTGAGTGCTTTATGTGTTATTCACATCACATCAACCTACTATTCTCTCAGGTTAGAAGCGGGAAGTCATGCTATCGGGCGGCCCAATAACCTGCCCAGGGCCATACACTCCAAGAAGTCAAATGGGGGCCACCCGGCTCTGGAACCAGCATCTGAGGCACCTCCTTTCTTGGGAATCCTGACAAGCCTCTCAGGACAAAAAAGGTGCACATCTACCAAGGGAACCGACTGCCAAGACCCACTCTTTGTGGTGTGGACATTTGCATGAGGCAGTGATGAATGGGTCTTCCTCTGGCTTTTTCAGTCTTTGTGCGAGCAGAATGTCGATACTTTTTGGGGTTCCTGAGACCACATAACCAGAGGAGAGCAGATTTCATTAGCTCGCAGATTAATGTTTGAATAAGTCATACAAATTGCTTTAAAAATTTTTTTTGTGGGGGGGAAGGTATAAATACACAGCAAGGTATGTGCCAGCCCAATCTTTACATGTGTATTCTCTGTCATTGGTCATGCTTACATTGCGCCATCACTCCCATCGTCCCTTTCCAAAATCTTCCACAAACAACCAGAAATGGGTACCCTCAGCTCTTTCTCTTCCTTTCCCCGCCATCTCACCCCTGGTAACCAGTAATAAGCTTTGGTTTCTGTACTGTGTCACTTTAGTTGCTGTGGGGTCTGAAATCGTAATGACATTGCATTAAAACACACACACATATTTTGTTGTGTTTTTAGTGAAGCATTATACCGAGGTTTATGTTGCTTGCAGTCTTAGACACCTAGTGCTGCCTAACAGAAGTTCTCCCAGTGGAGAGCTATAACACATTTATTCCTCACAGCTGAGTAGGAGGCAAGATCTAAATACAAGACAACTGCTGTAGGAGGGTGCTTTCTCGCTCTGATGGCTCTCGGGAAGGTCCCTACCTCCTGTAACATCTGTAGACTCGTGTTCTTTGGAGATTTCTTTTTGCCTTGGCATTAATTGTGTGGCTGGTCACATCAAATGATGGTCTGGAGGAGGAGTGCATCATGACGTAAAATTGCCAATTTGCATAGCTGTATAATTGTCAAAGAAAGAACCAGGACGGCCAAATTGACATATATTTGTGAGGGATACAATTCGCTCCATGGCATTCCACCGTTTGGTCCCTCTTATTCCATGTCCTTGTCACTGCAAAACATTTTCATCAGATTATACCATGCATCTTAAGTCAACTTTCAGTTCAAATTCCATCCCAACACAAAATTCTTTATCTGTGAATCTAGAATGCAAGTCATCTACTTACAGAATGCAATGATGAAGCTTCAGTTTCACCTCTAGGCCCACTGGAACAACAATTTGGGAAGGCTCATCTCCACTCAGAACAGTCAATGCAGAGAAAGGACCATATGGCCAGCCCCACCATGAAACATGGTGTCCCTCGCTGAACAAAGACTCTAGGGGGACAACAATGGAGAAGCAGGGATGGGATCGTACCCTGTCTGACCCTCACCACACCAAGGCAAAGCACTAAGGGGTGCAGCAGAGAAGGAGGGGCAGCAGAGCATGGAGTTCCTGAGGCAGTGCCAAGGATATACTTTGGGGCCAGGGTGTGGCACCCCATCAGACTCAACTCCTGGAGGTCAGTGAACAGACCTTGAACTATTTAGAGGATTTTCTTTTGTCATTTTTTTTTGGAGGGGGCATTTTTGGGAGTAGGAGGCCCAGCCTTGCTCCTGGAGAGCTGCTGCTGGATTTGAACCGCCAACCCAGTGGACTGCAGTCCCACACACAACCATAATGCCACTGGGGCTCAGCTCTTTTGTCATTTTTATTTTTTATTTATATATTTTTTTCTGTTGCTCTCATCATCTTGTTTCCTGTGGTCTTTCTGTGGTCTTGGGTTTTCATTATCTCTCCAACTCTATCTAGATAAGATAGGCTGGATATACAGTCTGGAGGAGGAAACAATGGGACTGATGCTTCTAGAAGGACATGGCAGATGGGGAGGTGGGGGAAAGGAGGTGGTGTTGACCAATCAGGGGTAAGGGAACAGCAAGTGATCCTAAATCAGTGACAAAGTGGGTGTTAGAGATCTGATAGAGATTGATCAAAAGTAATGTAACAGTGAGAAAATTGCTGAAACCCAAATGAAGGCTGCATAATAGTGGGAAAGGAAGAAAGTAAAAGGAAATAGAGGAAAGAACTTGAAGCAAGGGCTGAGCCCCAGTGGCATAATTGGTTGAGTGCGGGACTGCAGCCCTTGGGCTTGGCAGTTCAGATCCAGCGGCTGCTCTCAGGAGCGGCACTGGGTAGCGCCCACAACCACTAGAGGCAGTGATGCCCACAAAAAAAAAAATGAAGCAAAGGGTATTTATAGAGGTCTAAATACAGGCATGTACATAGATAAATATATATGCTCTAGAAATAGATATACGTGTATATACTTAAAGTGCTAGTATTAAGATAGCAGATGGACATTAGACCTCCACTCAAGTACTTCCTCAATGCAAGAACACTTTGTTCTATTAAATTGGCATTCCATGATGCTCACCTTCTTGATATGATCACTGAAGACAAATGTGTGCATAAGCAGGTGTGGTGAAGAAAGCTGATGGTGACTGGCCATCAAAAGATGTAGCATCTGGGGTATTAAAGGCTTGAAAGTAAACAAATGGCCATCTAGCTCAGAAGCAACAAAGTCCACATGGAAGAAGCACACCAGCTTGTGGAACCATGAGGTGTTGAAGTGATCGGGTATCAGGCATCAAAGAACTAAAAATTATATTAAAAATGATGGGGAGTACCGATTAACCCAAAGCCCATCAATAGGTGAAGCAACATCCCCTTACAGCAGGGTCATGGGGAGGAGACAAACCAGTAAATGTTCATGGTAGCAACAAAGAAATAGGCAAATTTCTTGTAATTCTTAAATGCTTCCTCCCTCCCCTCCCCACTATCATGATCCCAATTCTACCTTACAAATTCAGCTAGACCAGGGCATCTACACTGGTACAGATAGAAACCTGAAACATGGGGAATTCTGGGCAGATGACCCCTTTTAGACCAGTGGTGAGAGAGGCGATACCTGGAAGGTGGAGGAAAGGTGGAATAGAAAGGGGAGACTTTGGGCTGAGCCCAGTGGCGTAGTGGTTGAGTACGGGACTGCGGCCCACAGGCTTGGTGGCGGTTCAAATCCAGCAGCAGTTCTCCAGAAGCAAGACTGGGTAGCTTTTTTGGGTAGTGATGCCCAAAAGAAAAACAAAAAACTATATATTACAATACTATTTTTGCATTCTATGAAAAAAAAATTTTTTTTTTATGCATCACTGCCCTCAGGTGGTGGGAGTAGGAGGCCCAGCCTTTGCTCCTGGGAGCCGGAATTGAACCTCCATCCCAGTGGGCCGCAGTCCCGCGCACAACCACTACGCCACCAGGGCTCAGCCCTCTATGAAAATTTTTGTTGCTCCATATAGACCAAATTTTCAATCAAGAATCCCCACCACGCACCCCGGTCAATGGTATCCCACTTAAAATCTGGTCACTTTAATCTACATATAACTTACTCCTCCGTGGGATACAGACAACAGGGACGTGGATGAAGGGAGACATCGGCCAGTGTATGATGTGACAAAATAATTATAAATTATGAAAGGATTAGGAGTAGGGTGGAGTAGGGAGGGAGGGAGGGAAAATATGAGAAGCTAATACTAAGTAGAAAGCAAATGTTTTGAGAATGATGATGGCAACAAATGTACAAATGTGCTTTGCATATAATAGACGTATGTGTTGATTGTGATAAGAGTTGCATGAGCCCTGGGCTGAGCCCCGGTGGCATAGTGGTTGGGTGCAGGACTGCGGCCCACGGGCTTGGTGGTTCCAATCCAGCAGCGGTTCTACAGGAATGGGGCTGGGTAGCTCCCACAACCACCAGAGGGCAGTGATTCCTCCCGCCCCAAAAGTTGAATGAGCCCTCAATAAAATGATTAAAGATAAATAATAACAATAAAACTCATGGGCTGAGCCCCGGTGGCGTAGTGGTTGTGCACGGGACTGCGGCCCACTGGGATGGAGGTTTGGTTCCAGCTCCACGGAGCAAAGGCTGGGCCTCCTACTCCCACCACCTGAGGGCAGTGATGCCCAAAGTAAAATAAAACACATGTTAAAAAAAAAAAACCTTGAACCCAAACTAACTTGAGGTTACCTTGTAGCTAAGTAACAAATTGTAGCTAAGTAACAAATTGTTGAATAAATTCATGAATATTACCCATAATATTTTTTAAAGGCAATTTTTAAAAATCCACCTAAGACAAAACAGTCATTGATTACTTTAAAACAAAGATGAGGGTGCCAGCAGGTAGGAAAGCAATATTAATGGAAATAGAACCACCGGAACAAACACAATGAGAATGTTCCCATGGTGTGAAGGTTAGCTGGTATCACTGAACAGTTTATGGAGTTTGTTGAAGTGTGTCCCCCTCAAATATGTGTTCACTTGGTTGGGCCATGATTCTCATTATTTGAGAGGGTGACCCATTACCACCAGGATAACAGCACTGGGAGCACGGCCTGTCCTTTGGATCCTGAGGCCCTGTACTGAGAGCCTCCTCCACCCTGGGGCAGATTGAGTCCAAGACACGTGGAGACTGCAAAGGGACGCTGAGTCACAAACAACGGACCTTTCTCCTGAGCTGATACACAGAGAAGGCTTTTCCCTAGAGCACACCCTGAATCTGGATTTCTAGTCTCAGAGACGGTACAATAAATGTCTGCCAAAACTACCTGTTTGTGACCTTTTCTCTTTGTGATAGCAGCACGAAGACCAAACGGGGACCTGAAGAGCAAGGTGCTGTCCTAGTGCATATATGTGAGAATGGTTTGAGATTGTGTAAGGAGTAGAGGCTGGAAGAGTTTTGAGGGGCTAGTGGTAAAAACCTAGGTCCTTTGACGAGACTATTGGTGGAAATATGAACGTTAAAGGCAATTCTGATGAGGGCCCAGAGGAAGTAAGAAGAGAACTGGCAGGACCAGGAGGAGGAGGTGAGACGGAGCTAAGCCATGGGTGCAAGAGCGCTGAGCGCCTTCCCTTGCGGAACTTCCTGCAGGATCAGCGTTCGTCAGTGAAGCCCAACTTTGACACCCAGAACCGGAAAGCCTTAGGGCAGAAGCTAATGAGAGTAGGGTGTCCCCCAAGGACTTCTCACTAGAGTTGAAAAGCATCTGAATCCTTGCCCAAGCAAGGCAGAGGTTGAGCCGGCCCAAGAGGATGAAAGACTGAGGCCAAGAACCCAAGGAGCAGAAGCTGAATAGCCAAGGAGTACAGAAGCAGACCTGCCCTAGTCTCAGATAGCAGGACCAGAACCTCGGGATCCTCAAGGGCAGGAGCCACAGTCTGTTGGGTTGCTGCCAGAGGACACCAGCCTTTGGGCTGTGGCATCATTGGTTTCAAAGAATCAGCTTCTCCCCAACTTGATTTGGCTCGGTGGGCCAAGATAGATCCCACCCTCTCTTCCTCCCCCTTCACTTGCTCTCCTGTGCGCTGGTCAGACATGTCCCTCTCCCCAAGCTGCAGCTTCCGTGCTGTTTTCCAAAACAAATTCCCCGGGGGGTGGTGGTGGTGGTGGTAGGGTTTGGGTTCCAGGTTTGAGAAGTTTCTTAGGACAATCATCTTGGGAATTCTCCTGTCTCAATCAGTCCAGTAACTGAATGTTTTAAGAATCGGAGACTCCACGTTTTTTCTCATTCTACCAGGATACATGTATTGTAGCCTGATTAATAAAGCCAGTAGTGGTAACCAGGTATAATCTAGTGAATGACATTATGTTTTGATAAGCCCTAGCTCCTGGGGCCCCAGTAATCATCAAGATCCTTCTCTGCGCCCAGGTCCATCTCTCGCAGCCCCCAGACAGCCTGCGCTGCCAGCCTGGTCTTTCTCCCCACCAGCAATATGGTTTGGTTTTTCCCTAAAAAGTCACTGTGCGGTGTCAGGGCCACCCAGTGGTGGTGTCATTTCCACTGTCAGCTTGTTCCGTGTCTCAGAGTCTCCAAAGAGGAACACGTGTGTTTCCTGGGACTACAATGTCATTTTCCATTGCCAGGTGGCCTGGAAATCCCTACCCGTCCCACCTTGGAGGTCTTCCCTGTTTCCCTGTCCACACCCCTGTGAGTAGCAGCAACCCAGCCCCAACAACAGCCCGCCTGTGGAACACAATATGGTCTCGTTTAACTCAGCAAGGGCATTCTCATCCCGGGCCTGTGTTCTTTTCCAAAGCACTCCCAGGACACAGTGTGGACATGGAGGGGCCCAGGCCAGTGGAGAAGGGTGGAAGACAGGCTTTTTCCACACACACACACACACACACACACACACACACACACACACACACACTTCTACAGAGCACAGGGCTAACACTGCTTTGTCTGACACTGCTTTGAAGTCCGTGATCTAAGTACCGCCTAAATATCTAAGGACGACAACTAGGCCAGGAAATGCATACAGACGTAGAAAGAAATCTATATTTGAACCACAGTATCTCTGCCAAAAGCTGGAGCACTAGCCCATTTCAAAAAAAAGGAACTGAGCCTGGAGGTGCACAAAAAGGTTGAGAGAAGCGATCATTTAACACTTTTCTGCCAGAACTACTCTGCTAGGCTTTTGAGAGGGGCTGGCTGGCACACACCAGATCCGAAGAATCAGAGACATTTGCTGTTTGGGACAAGCACAACTGACATGGGATGGGACGCTGCTTACGGCCCTTGAAAGCGAGGGCCTCTTGGGAAGTAGGTCCTGAGACTGCCCAGGCAAGTCTTGAGCCCTATGGGTATGGTGTGTGGGGAAGTGTGAGGTCTGAAGAATGGCCTGGCCTCAGTGAAGGGCCGAGTGCTCGGCAGGTACCCCCACCCCCGTGTCTAGGCCCCCTTCAGCTCTAGAGCGCTTCAGCTCAGTGGGAAGTATTTCCTGTGATCACAACGCCCTGAGGGCCATCCTTTCAGAACTGGAATAATACCACCTTTCAACCTCAGAGTTGGAAAAAACCTGAACACTCTTGTAGCCAATCCCTGGAGCCTGGGGGTGTAGTGGTGATGCCATGGGCTATGATCTGCACAGTGGGTGGTTTGAAACTACCAGCCTTCCTTGAGAAACAGACTGGATTTTCTATCCTGTAACAGTCGCGGTCTCTCGGAAACACACAGGTCTCTCGGAAACCCACTATGAGTCGGTGTGTTAGTCTGGGTTTACCAGAGAAACAAATCCAAGGACACACAATGTGTAAAGAAAGCTTTACATCAGTCATTGTATATTAAGAAAACACTCCAGCCCAGTCCAAATCAAATCCACAAGTCTGATATTAGCCCCTAAGTCTGATACCAGTCTAAAAATTCCTCTTTAGACTCACACAACACATGCAATGATACTGAATGCAGGAAGATCACAGGCCAGTGGGTGGAAAGTCTTGTGGATCCAGTGGTGGTAGAAGCATCTCAGCGCTGGCGTGGGTCCTCACATGGCTGCTCCAGCTCCGGGGTCTGGCTCCATCAGTGTAGCTCTATTTGACTTGTCTGTGGGAAGAGTGTGTGTCCTGCCTCCAAAGAGGAAGACAGGCGTGCCTAGAGTCCTCAGGAGAACGCCATGTCCACACAGGCATCATTGACTTTGACCTGATTGACAAGCTGGGCTTCACCCCTTCACTCAAGTTGACAGGAGAGTACGTATGTAATTGTCGCAGTTAGCATTAAGTCAATGGCAGTGATTTTTTGTTTGTTTTAAGGCAACGTGCAGCATGGTGCTTCGATTCCCCCATAATTTTGTTAAAGCAGGAAAGGGGGCAGGTTGTGCTGCACATTCCTCTTGAGCCAGCTCTGCTCAAAGCCGCCTCTGCAGGTGTTTAGGATTGCATATACCTGGGCAATTAGTAAAATTACTTTCTCCTAGGGCTGAACCCCGGTGGCATAGTGGTTGAGTGCGTGACTGCGGCCCACTGGGTTTGCAGTTCAAATCCAGTAGCAGCTCTTCAGGAGCAAGGCTGGGCCTCCTACTCCCACCAGAGGGTAGTGATGCACCGCCCCCCCCCCCGCCAAAAAAACCCCAAATTACTTCCTCCTAACTGTAGGGCCGACAACAGCTGTAAAGACGATGTCCCCTTGCTGGAGCATAACACACCACAACAGAGGGCAATGCTGGGGACACATGGCAGAGAGTGTGGCCAGTCTGATCACCCCACAATGGGGCAAGCCAAGTAGGAAACATAACGGATCAGCAAAGGGAGGAACATCCAAGCCACAAAGCCCCTGAGGAGCCCCCCAAATAGATTTCAGGGTAGGAGGGGTAGTTCCTGGAACACCACCCCCCCAGGACCAGTAGGGAGATAGTCATAAATGTCAGTGAACAGATCTGGAGTTAAGTATGCTTTTTTGTTCTTTGCTAGTTCCCCCCTCCGCCCACCCCACATACAGTTTAACTTTTTTATCTTTTTATCCAATCTTGTGTTTTCTTTTTGTTTTGGTTCTTTTGCCTACCAATATAAGCTAAGCATGGGGAACAAGGCCAAGGGGGAAGCAGTGGGACCAATGGCTCAGAGGGATGTGGGCAGAGAAGGCAGCAGAGTAAAGGTGTGGTGAGCAAAGGATGCGAAAGACAGGGGAACCACTAGGGAATTAAAATAAACAATGAGGGGGCTGAGCCCCGGTGGCGTAGTGGTTGTGCGCGGGACTGCGGCCCACTGGGACGGAGGTTCAATTCCAGCAGTGGGGCTGGGCCTCCTACTCCCACCACTGGAGAGCAGTGATGCCCCCCACCAAAATAAAAATAAACAATGAGCAGGATATAGAGATTCTGGGTGGAATCTAGCTGAGAGGAATAACCAAGAGGCAAAAGGAGGGTGAGTGTGACAGTGGGGCAGGAGGAAGGTAAGAGAAAACAGGAAACATCTAGGAAGCAAAGCTATGGATAGAGGTATAAACATAGGTGTTCATTTATGTAAATATATTAATGCATAAAGATAAAGGAATATTGGTCTATGTGCATATAGTTATATGGCAGTACATTGAGGAAGTAGACAGACTTTGGGCTTCAGAGGCTTAAGCCCTCCCTCAGAACAAGAACACTTTGATCTAACAACCTGGCATTCTGTGATGCTCACCCTCCAGACATGTTTGCTAAAGTCAAAATGGGTGCATGAGCAAAAGGGATGAAGAAAGCTGATGATGCCTGGCTATCAAGATACAGTGTCTGAGGTCTTAATGGATTGAAGTTAAACAAGTAGCTGTCTAAAAGAGAAGTAACTGGAGTACTATGCATCGCTGAAAAGCAGTGATGGACGCATGAAGCACATCACCGCATGGGAAGAACGGGAGGGAATCACGCTAAGTGAAGTTAGCGAAGCGCAAAAGGACAGGTACAACATGAGTCCACTGAGGTTAGCGTAATTTTAAAAAGTGCAAAAGGGGTACCTTGGGTTGCTACAGTATTCAGAAATGCTTGGGGAGAGGCACAAATAGTATGGCAGGGCCAGACCAAATTCAGGGCTACATATGGTAGCCCTGGAGTGGGGGGTGAGGGTGGGCCATGGGACAAATGGTGAGGTGCAGAGAGGGAATGGAGTACTAACCCTTCGAAGGGGAGTGTACTGTTTATAGCTCCACAGTGAAAGAGGGACCAAGCTTAAACCTGGTGATCCAGGATGTGAATGCAGTGTGGCAGTATGAAGTGGAGAACCAATGAAGGAGTCTGAGCACACAACCCCAATCCCAACTACAGGGGCAGCCACCTTTCCACCAGGGGAGTTTGCCTAGGAGGTCAGCCCTTGAAGCTGGAGCTAGGGGAGTAAGAGATGCCTGACCAGAACACATGAGAACAAATGAAGAGGGAGGAAGAGAGAATGGAGTGCATCCTGGTCCACCGATCCTGCAGGACTCCCAGTCAGAACAGGCGATGCACCAAGAGGATGATATGTGGCCAGCCCCACTATGAAATACAGCTACCATCACTGACCCAAGGCCTTTCGGGGTCAACAGTGGAGAAACAGGGTCAGGATTATACCCTGTCTGACACAACCATACCAAGGAAAAACACTAAGGGTGTACAACAGAGCGAGGAGCTCCAGATGGAATGACCATGATAAGCCTTGGGACCAGGGAGTGGCACACCATCTGACTCAACCACGGACACTCCTGGAGGTCAATGAACAGACCTTGAATTATTTACATGTTTTTATATTGTTATTTTTTTTACATACATATATATGACATTGTTTTGTTGTTGTTGTTGTTCTTATAATTGCTTTATTTTCTTTTGTTGCTTCATTTTAGGAAGCCCTTTTTGGGTACATATTGTTACCTTTGCAGATCTATCTAAATAAGATAGGCTGGATGAACAGTCTGCAGGCAAAATGACAGGACTGATGGTTCCAGGGTACGGGCCATGGGAGAAGGGGAGGAGGGGAAAAGGAGATGTTGTTGACCATCCCAGGGATAAGGGTATATCAATTGATCCAAAATTAGAGACAAGGTGGATAAGAGAAGTCCAGTAGGGATTGATCAAGGGTAATGTAACAGAAAATACTGAAACCCAATGGAGGCTGAGTATGATAGTGGGACAAGAGGAAAGTAGAAGGAAATAGAGGAAAGAAAGAGGTAAAGAGCATTTATAGAGGTTTAAATACAGGCATGTACATAGGTGTATATATCTATATGTGACAATGGGGGAAATAGATCAATGAACTTATAGGCTTAGTAGTAGAACAGCAGATGGACATTGGATTTCCACTCAAGTACTTCATAAATGCAAGAACACTTTGTTCTATTAAATTGGCATTTCATGATGTTCACCTTCCCTACCCGATCACTGAAGATAAATGTGTGCATAAGCAATGGTGGTTAAGAAAGCTGATGGTGCCCAGCTATCAAAAGATGTAGCGTCTGGGGTCTTACAGGCTTGAGTAAACAAGTGGCCATCCAGCTCAGAAGCAACACAGCCCACATGGATGAAGCACACCAGTGTGTGGGCCATGAGTTGTCAAAGGGATCAGTTATCAGGATTTAAGAACTAAAAACCATAACATTGCATGCTTGCTTTCCTGATATGATCACTGACGACAAATGTGTACATAAGCAAATGTGGTGAAGAAAGCTGATGGTGCTCGGCTATGAAAAGATATAGCGTCTGGGGTCTTAAAGGCTTGAGTAAACAAGTGGCCATCCAGCTCAGAAGCAACAAAGCCCACATGGAAAAAGCACACCAGCCTGCGTGACCATGAGGTATTGAAGGTATCCAGTGTCGGGCATCAAAGAACTAAAATTATATCATTATAAATAGGGGGGAGTACTGATTGGTGACCCAAAGCCCATCAATAGGTGAAGTGACATCCTCTTACAGAGAGGTTGCAGGGAGATGAGCTAGTTAGGGTGCAGTGTAGTAATGATGAAATATGCAGCTTTCCTCTAGTTCTCAAATGCTTCCTCCCACCCACTATCATGATCTCAATTCTACCAGACAAATCCAGCTAGACCAGGGAGTGTACACTGGAGTTGGAAACATGGGGAATTTAGGATAGATATTCCCTCAGGACAAGTGATGGGAGTGGTGATACTGGGAGGGTGGAGAAAAAAGGAGGAACTAATTTCAGGGATCTACATATAACCTCCTCTCTGGGCCATGGCCAACAGGGAAGTGAGTGAAGGGACACATTGGACAGTATATGATATGAAATAGCAATTTGTAAATTATTAAAGATTCAAGGAGAGGAGTGAGGAAGGGAAATATGGGGAGGTGGAACTGGGAGCCTAAATGGAGGGAGGATGTTTTGAGAGTGATGATGGCAACACGTGTGCAAATGAGATCTGCATACAATTGATGTATGTGTGGATCTTGAGGGGAGGTGTGTGAGTACCCAATAAAATGCTTCATTTTAAAAAAGGGGGGTTGAGGAAAGAGGAGCTTTTTTTTAAAGAGGAGCTTATACCAAGGGCTCAAGTGGAAAATGTTTGGAAATATATGTGACATGTGTGCAAATGTGCTTGATACAGATGATGTACTGAATGTTATAATAGCTGTAAAAGCCCCCGATAAAATTATTTTAAAAAAAGAAAAAGAGAAGTAACAAGCACACATGGAAGAAGCATACCAGCCTGTGTGATCCTGAGGAATTGATGGGATTGGGTAACAGGCATCGGAAGAGCCCAACAAAACAAAACATTGTTCAGGACAAGGGGGATCAGAGCAGTGACCCTCCAAACCATCTGTAGACAATAGGACATCTTCTCACAGAAGGGACACAAGGAAGGTATGAATCAACTAGGGCACAGGATAGCACCGATGAAACACACAATATTCCTCTGATTCCGTGAGGCTTCCTCACCCTCCACTATCATGACCCCAGTCCTGCCTTTTAGTGCTGACTAGACTGGAGCATGTATACTGTACAGATAAGAGTTAACGACATGTGGAATCCAGGTCAGAAAAACAACAGAAATGAGAATGGTGACCCCAGGAGAACAGGGGAGGGGAGGGAGAAAGGGGGAACTGATTGTAATGATTTATGCTTCAGCCCCACCCCCAGGGGGATGAATAGCAGAAATGTGGGTGAAGAGATTATGGTCTGTGTAAGATATGAAAATAATTTATAATTTATCAAGGAGTCATGAGGATGGGAGTGGTTGGGGAAGGAGGGAAAAAGAGAGCTAATAGTAAGGGCTCAAATAGAAAGTAAATGTTTAAGGCTGAGCCCCGGTGGCGTAGTGGTTGTGCGCGGGACTGCGGCCCACTGGGATGGAGGTTCAATTCCAGCAGTGGGGCTGGGCCTCCTACTCCCACCACCGGAGAGCAATGATGCCCCCCCCAAAAAAAATGTTTAGAAAAAGATGATGGCAACATATGTACAAATATGCTTGATACAATTTATGTATGGATTGTTATAAGCTGTAAGAGTTGCCAATAAGATGATTTAAAAATAAAAGAAAAATTACTTCCTCTTGCTTATAGCTCTCTAGCCCCTCCAGCACTTCATTCCTTTTCCCTGGAACTATGTTTTCACATTGCACATAGGTTTCAGACAGAAATGTTGTCTACACATCTTCTTTTCCAGGACCTAGCCTCTGAAAAAAGGAAGTCATAAAAGTCTTGCAGACTCTTGCTTTCTAAAACCTCACACCCATCTTAAGACTAGGAGCATCGAGTGATGCCTACTTTCTATCTGAGAAAGACAAGGATGGGAACAAGAAGACAGAAACGATTGGTAACCACCTGAAGAACCATTCTGAAAATAACTTAAAAATATATATATATATCTGTGTATGTATATATGTATGTATGTGTGTATATATGCATGTGTATATGTGTATGTATATATATATATATCACTCTGTTGACAGAGAACTGCCAGAAACTCAGGCGCGACTCAAAGGAGGAGAAAGAAGGAATAGCTTTGCAGAGGTCAGTTGGGCTTTGGCTGAAAGCAGAGAATGTCAGAAAAATGTTACCTGTGGTTTTTTGGACTGTGTAAAGGCATTCTAATAAATTACTAATAGCATTGCAAATCATGGGAATTCCAGAACACTTAAACTGTGCTGATGATGAGGAATGTGTGAAGACCAGGAGGCTGTCATTTGAACAGAACGAGGTGATACGACATGAGTTTAAATCAGCAAAGATGGATGTCCATATTATATCCTTTTCACTGTACTGATTCAATCTGTGTGCTGAGCAAAAACCCAGGAAGCTGGCCCTCAGGCCATCAGTCACGTGGTCATTTGGCTTCTGCCGTGTTCTGCAGACCAGTCAGTGTGCCCTCGGCCTCCCCATCTCAGTACAGCTCCTTGGCTCTCAGGGCTTAAACTTCTGAGGCCCCTTCCCTCCCATCCCGATTCTGTCTTGTGGTCCCAGTGCCTCTGTGCCTTTGCCACTTCTGACAGTCTCCGCCACATGTCCATTGGTAACTCTTCTTCATTGAGGGTGGGATTGTCTGGGTCCTTGCTTCTGGGATGGTGCTTTTATACCCAGATGAACTACTTCCTGAGTTATAGTCCTTTACCCCTTCTGTGAGGACCCCTGATAGAAAACTTGAGGCAGGGTTCAAACTACCACCACTCTCCGGGACAGAGAGGCTTTCTGTTCTCATATTCATCCCCTCAGAAACCCACAGAGGCAGTTCTACTCTCAGAGGGGTCATGATGGGCCAGAATCTACTCTGAGGCAACGTGTTTCACGTGTGGATTTCAGTTGCATGTTTCCACCCAGTCCCAGCCATCTCACATCCCCACAGGGAAGCACGGCATGGCCTCCTGAGATCAGGCCTTCATCCAGCCCTGGTAGTGCTGGGTCTGGAGCCTCTTACCACAGACGTCCACTGACTTTAACACACGTGGAAAAGGCCAAAATGAACTTTCACTAACAGGACTCTGAAATGACTCCCTGGGCATTTCAAAATCCATCCCGACCCCATTTTCTTGGCTCCCTCCAGCAGGCCTCTTCTTTCAAGCCCTTTTCATTCTCATTGATTTTGCTGCCACTGTGAATTGGAAAGAAAAGAACTTCTCCTTGCACTTGTCTGTTGGCCACAAGATAGCAGGTTCTGTCTATAAACCACAAGTACTAGCCTCTCTCCCTCCTTATCCTTCTGAGGCTCCTTTTCTGCCTGGCCTGGAAGGAAGAATCTTGAAACAGACTTGAAGTGATAGGAACATTGGAGTGGAGCGTGAGGAGCTAGACCGTTCTGCTGCAGCTGTGATCCTATCTGTGGCCAGGGCAGCCCTGTCTTCCACGTTCCCATCCCACAGAAGATGCACAGATTGAACCCGTGTGTGTGTGTGTGTGTGTGTGTGTGTGTGTAGGTGGTGGGGTGGTGGTTGTGCGGGATTGGAAAAGAATGGAACTATGTCTGAATCACTAAGACAAGACTTTCCACTGAGGGTGTACCAAGAACCCAAATGGAAGACAGTCTGGTTGAAACTTAATGAAAAAAAAATCATGAGTGCTTAGCTGTTTGAAAGGTTTCATTCAGTCTTTATTATAAACAAAAGCCTCTTTTATTGTGAAAATATGTACAACAAAATACATGCCAGTTCAACAATTTCTAACTTCTTTGACTTAGTGACTTGACTATATTCTTCAGGATATGTAATTGTTCCTGCTGTCTTTTCCAAATTATTCACACCATTAACATAAACTCAATTATTCCTAAGCAAAAATGCCCTCTCCCGTCTCTCTAGTAACCACTAATCATTTTTGGCTTTAATTTTTTAAAAACTTAAGGGGAAAAAATGAGGAGCTGATACCAAGAGCTCAATTAGAAAACAAATGTCTTGAGAATGATGATGACAAAAAAATGTACAAATGTGCTTGACAGAATGCATGTATGGGTTGTGATAAGAGTTGGATGAGCCCCCAATTTAAAAAACGTTTAGAAAATGATAACAACATATAAACAAATATGATTGATACAATTGACGTATGGGATGTTATAAGAGGTAAAAGAACCCCTAATAAAATGATTTTAAAACAAAAACCACACTGTAGCCCGCGGGCTTGGCAGTTCAAATCCAGTGGCAGCTCTCAGAGCGGCACGGGGTAGCGCGCACGACCACCAGAGGCAGTGATGTCAAAAAAAAAACCCACGAAAACTTATTTTATATAATTATGATCATACATTATTAAAAAAAAATCTTTTTATTGGAGGCTCTTACAGCTTTTATAATAATCCACACACCAGTTGTATCAATCACATTTGTGTATACATTGCCATCATTATTTTAAAAACATTTTCTTTCTACTCGAGTCTGTGGGATCAGTATTGGATCCCACAGAATTTGTCTATGATTTCATTTATACAAAGTTGCAACTGACATTTCCGCCAGCCTGCTGCTTTCCATCGCATTCATACTGCTGCCTGAATTCAGGCTTCCCCCGGCTGCTGAAGCAGCAGGGATTTGTACAGCCACCAGAGGGCGGGTAGATCTCCGTGCTGGGAAGTTGGAGTTCTTCTTAACCATAGAGGCCAAAATTCTTAGTAAAAAGTAGCCAATAGAATCCAGCTAGAGCTGGCGCAGTGGTTGTGTGCGGGACTTCGGCCCACAGGGGTGGCGGTTCAAATGCAGCAGCAGTCCTCCAGGAGCAAGGCTGGGCTTCCTACTGCCACCAGGGCAGTGATGTGAAAAAAAAAAAAAAGGATCCAGCAATATCTGTAGAATTATTCACGATGGCAAAGTTCTGTGTATTGCCGGGATACAAGACTGTCTTCATACGTGAAAATCATTCTACCTCAGCTAAGCAATGGCATTTGTGGTTGTCTTCTCTGACTTGGCGACTTTCAGTACTACCACAGAATGAAACATTGCCTGGTCCTGTGCCTCCCGGACAATTGTTCTTAAGCCTGAGGCCACTGTCCCGGCCACGGAGGACCTTCTTGGTGGGGGACTTCTTCTTTTTTCGCTGCCCCTCCACTTTACCAAGCATGATGTCCTTCTCCAGGGACTGGTTTTTCCTGGTGACATGTCCAGAGTGAGTGAGGCAAAGCCTCACTGCTCCATAGCCCTACGGGAAACAACCCTGGAGACCCAGGGCAGGGATCGTGCCCGATCTGACCCCACCACACCGAGGTGAGACACTAAGGACATGCAACAGAACAGCCAGGGGAACAGAACTACGGAGTCCCCAAGGAATACCAAAAATAGACTTTGGGGCCAGGGTGTGGCACCCCATCAGACTCAATGGGAAAACACTCCCAAAGGCCAACAAACAGTCCTTGAGCTACGTACAGGCTTTTCTCTTTTTTTATCAGGTTTAAAAAAAATTATTGCTTTCTTTTGTTGCTTTGTTTTGCGTGGTTTTGTGTTTGTGCATATTAGTCTGTCTGCATGTCTATCTAGATAAGATAGGCGGGATAAACAATCAGGAGGGGAAACAATGGGACCAACAGTTCCAGGGGACATGTGGGAGGGGGAGGGGGGGGGAGTGGAGGGAAGGAAGTGGTGTTAACAAACAAACCCAGGGACAAGGGAACCAGTGATCTAAAATCGTTGATGAGAGTGTAGAAGGCCTGGCAGGGCTTGATCAAGGGCAATGTAACTGAGAGGAATGCCTGAAACCCAAATGAAGGCTGAACATGATAGTAGGACAAGACAAAAGTAAAAGGAAATGGAGGAAAGAACTAGGAGGCAAAAGGCATTTATAGAGGTCTAAATAAAGACATGTACATATGTAAATATATTTATTACAATGGGGAAATAGATCTATGTACATATATTTAGAGGTTTAGTATTAAAGTAGCAGATGGACATTGGGCCTCTACTCGAGTACACCCTCCATGCAAGAACACTTTGTTCCACTAAACTGGCATTCCATGATGCTCATCTTCTCAACAGGATTGCTGAAGACAAAGGAGGTGCATAAACAAATGTGATGAAGAAAGTTGATGGTGCCCGATTATCAAAAGATGCAGTGTCTGGGGTCTTAAAGGCTTGAAGATAAAAAAATGACCATCTTACTGAGAAGCAACAAAGTCCACATGGAAGAAGCACACCAGCTTGTGTGATCACCAGGTGTTGATGGGATCAGGTTTCAGCATCAAAGACCCAGAAGAAAAAGTCATTGTGAATGAGGGGGAGTGTGGAGTGGAGGTCCAAAGTACATCTGTAGGCAATTGGACATCCTCTTACAGAAGGGCTGCGGGGAGGAAATGAACCAGTCAGGGTGCAGTGTAGCACCAATGAAACATACAACTTTCTTTTCTTTTCTTTTTTTTTTAGCATCACTGCTCTCCGGTGGTGGGAGTAGGAGGCCCAGCCCCACTGCTGGAATTGAACCTCTGTCCCAGTGGGCCGCAGTCCCGCACACAACCACTACGCCACCAGGGCTCAGCCCTGTTTTTCTTTTTTTTAAATAAAAAAAATTTTTTTGGGGGGGGAGCATCACTGCTCTCCGGTGGTGGGAGTAGGAGGCCCAGCCCCACTGCTGGAACTGAACCTCCATCCCAGTGGGCCGCAGCCCCGCACACAACCACTACGCCACCGGGGCTCAGCCCTGAAACATACGACTTTCTTCTAGTTCTTTAATGGTCCCCCCGCCCGCTCCCACACACTGTCATAACCCCAAGTCTACCTTAGAAATCTGACTAGACCAGAGGATGTACACTAGTACAGATCAGAGCTGAAAACACAGGGAATTCAGGACAGATAAACCCCTCAGGACCAATATTGAGAGTAGCCATGCCAGGCGGGTAAGTGTAAGGTGGAGGGAGAAAAGGGGAACTGATCACCATGACTTACCTATAACCTCCTCCCTGGGGGATGGATAACAGAAAAGTGAGTGAAGGGGAGACACTGGTCAGTATAAGACATGAAAAAAAATCAAAATTATCAAAGGTTCCTGAGGGAGGATGGGTGAGGGGGAGGGAAGGGAAGGTAAAAATGAGCTGATACCAAGGTACCTGCTTGTTTTCCAACCCTTTACAGAGGTTGTGTGCAGCAGATTTATTCAATGTAGTGCATCGTATGATCCCTCCATGCTGCTTTCTGAGCATTGATTACGGATCCAAGCAAGAGAACATCATTCCTGAAGCAAAAGGTCATTCAAAAGACAAGTTTATCTTGTAAAAGCCAAATGGACAATACAAACTTCTATTTTAGATAGTTTCCTTCCATGTTATTGTTTTATAATATTGTTTGAGCTATTCTAGTTCCTTTGCATTTCTGCCTTAGTTACATTTTCCCTATGTACAAAACAGTCTAGCTAGGATTTTTACAGGAAATGCCTTGAGTCGGTCTATCAGTTTGGCAGAATGGATATATTTGCTGCATGGAGTCTTGTGGTCACGAGCACAGTACCTACGGGTAAGTAAAACAACACTCCAGTAGGGTTGCAATTCATACGCAACCAGGCTTACTGCAAACAAAACCTGTCTCCCCGATCAGTCTGCAGACAAGACCTCTCAATAAAAAGACAAGGTCCACTCAAGGCAGTGGCTTCTGAGGGGATCTGCGTGACCAGTGTAATTCGAGGAAGAGGGCAGTTCAGGGGGTTATGGTGGTGGGCTCTTAGGATTCCAAGGGGAGCCTGTATGGACGCTCTTGAAGAACACTGGGTGAGGGAGGGGCCTGATGGCGAAGGAGGTTTTAGAACACTGAAAACTACCCTGGTGAGCAAAACGAGGAAAGTTGCCCCAGGAGAATTCTGTTGGGAAACCTTACCTCTTCAGACTTCATTTTGTTCCAAAACAACAACAAACATTTAAAAGGAACACAATTTGAATCCCTCAAAGATCCCAAAACAATGGTTGGTCCGTGCAGTAAGAATTCCTTGGGGATGGAAACATGGCTTTCCCGAGTCTAGAGGAATATTGGAAAACAAAAACTTCACATTTTGATAGTTTTCATTTATGAAAGACTATTAATTTGTAGCAATACTCTTTGACTCACCCTCATGTAAATTTGGGTCTTCTTTGATTTCTGTCATTAGGATTCTTGGGGGTTTCAGCATATCAATCCTGCACATATTTTGCTAGACTTACCCCTGAATTGCTCATATTTTTATCTATCACAAATCAATGGCATTCAATTTTCAACTGTAGTTTTCACATGTTAATTGCTAGAAATTCAATTGGGTTTTGTGTATCATGTATTCTATGGCTTTGCTGAATTTATACAGAATATTTCCTGACTTATCCTTGGACTTTTCTATGTATAGAAAACCTCTATCTGCAAATAAAAGTAGTTTCCTTTTTCATTTCAAGTTGGATGCCTTTACTGTCCTCTGGCCTTATTGTACGGACTAGAACTTTCACTGTCAGCTTGAGTAAGAGTGGCTTAGGGGAAAAACACTCAGATTTTTGCTGCAAGTACAGTATGAGCTGTAGACTTCTTACACAGCTAGTTTATCAAGTTGAGGAGTTCTTTATTCCTAGCTGTCTGGCCGTTTTGATCATTAATAGCCGTTTCCTGCATCAATGGATAACATGGTCTTGTTAGTTTTCATGAAACCAGCTTGCTGTCCAACTTTGTGGTGAGTCAACTCAGTTATATGTAACAAAATCCCTTTCACCTCAAGTTTGATTTACAACAGCTGCCCTGGGGGTGCTGTGCTCTAAGCGCTGGCGCTCACCCACCGGATCTCAGCAGTCGGCAGTGGGGACCCTTCCCTCTCTCCACAGCTCAGCTAGCAGGGCAGGAGGTGCCTGGAGAGGCCGGTTCAGACGCTTCGCTTCTTGGGCGTTCTGGTTCGGTGCTGCCCTTCTCTGCCCCCTCCCTCCCTCGTTAAGGCCTGCCAGAGGCAAAGGCACATCCTGGCACACCTGCGGGCCTTCTGCGGCCACTTCCTGGGATGGCCTCACCTGGGGCAGGTGCAGGCCTCGGGTCTGTGATGAGGGAGAGCGCCCAGGGGCCGAGTGCACAGTCTGCAGACTGTCCGGTTGGAGCCATTTTATGGAAGGACAAAGGGCCTTTGCCCCTTAGTATGAAGAACTCAACCTCCTCTTTCCTTAGGGGTGCAGTAGTGGACGTTTCCAGGGCATGGGGGTCATTTAATGTATCAGGAAACCGGTCCTCTCAAAGGAACCAAACTCACGACTATGCAGCCAGTGCAGATGCCTGGCCAGGCCCTGGGAGTCCCCAGGCGGGCAGGGAGTAGTGAGGTCTTTCCCCGGAGGAGCTCCTGTGGTTTCCCCATAAGAATGGCAGCCCAGCACATAACCGCTGCACCACCAGGCTCTTTCCCGATGTGAACGGCCATACTCACACGCAAGCCCAGGTGTGCTGCGAGGGGGTGAAGCCCTTGGACCTCACCAGTTCTGCCTCTGGAGCACCAGACAGCTTTGACTTTACCTGAATGAATTAGGTGCTGTTTCATTATCGAGAGTGAAAATGAGAGTGGTAGGGGGTGGGTGGAGTTGAGGCTCATAATGTATATTTTATAATCGACTAATGATTACGTTTCATTATTCTGGACCCATTTCTAGCAGCTTATATTCTTGATTCATTCATCCCAAGGATACTTCCTTACTTACTGAGGACTTGGCTTTGTTGTAGGCACAGGAGGAAATGATTTCAGGAGGGAATGAAGGATCAGGGAAATCACGTCTCCTGACTCCAAAGCAGTGTGTGGACACTGTAGTATCACAAGGTTTAAGAAAACACTTCAAGGAGGGAAGGAGAAGTGAATGGTACATGAAAACTATCAGTGCATCCCTCCAACAAATGGTGCTGGCAAAATCGGATTTCCGTTTGCAAAAGAAGCAGGGCCTACCGCTCCCTTCACATACCCAAATGGACTCCAGATGGATTAGAGACCTACATGTATATCCCCAAACCATAAGGATCACTGATGAAAGACATTGGGACAAGTCTAGGGGCCTAATAAATACATGGCATAAATAAACCAACAATGAAAAAAAAAACCCACACATTTAGCAGAAGAAAAATAGAGCACTAGGACCTCGAAGAAATAAGAAACTTAGGGGCATCAAAAGATTTGCTTGTTGTGGCAGTCATGTGCTTATGTTAATTTTATGATTGAAATGTAGGGGTGGAATCTAGCCTGTTAATCTGGAGATATCCATTGAGCAGCCAATGAGGCCTCTGTGTGGGCATGGCTTTCTCCTGAGACTTCTGGGAAATCTCACGGTATTTCCCTCGTGAAGATGAGAAGCTATCTCCCTCAGTTGTTGGGAGTTACTCTGAGAGGCGATGAGTCACGGGAAAGACAAGATGGCAGCGTCTGAGAAGCTGGATGAGCTGGTGGGGAGACCACACAACTTTGCCCTGATGGAGCCAGACCTCTGAAGCTGGAGTGGCATGCTGTTGATGGACCCTGAACCCTGGAAGCGAGGAGCCATGGGGAGACCCTTGCCAGCGCCAGAATTCTGCACCCACTGACCTGTGACTTTGTGAGTTGGAAGGAGACTTTGTAGACTGATTTTAGGCATACGGGTTAATATCGCACTTATGACTATACTGGACTGGATTGGGATGCCTTCTTAGTGTCACATTCCTTTTGTATATAAACCCTTTCCTTATATCCATATGCATGTCTATGGAATTTGTTCCTCTAGTCTACCCGGATTAACACACTTGTCTTCAAACAAGAAGTCATCAAGTGGGGCATCAATTAAGCCTGCGTGGAAGAAGCACATCAACCTGCATGATCCAAGGATTGTAAATAGCAAAACCCAAATCCAAAGGAGAGAATTGTAGCAGAGCTTAAATTGTGAACAACTGGTTTGCAGAAGGCCAGAGACAACAGTGGGAAGATCAAACTCGGCATACTTAAATGCAAAGAACTGAAGAAAAACAAACAAGCAAACAAAACCCCAAGTCTCAAGTGGTAACATTTAAAGATCCTATGTGCAAAATATTGAACAAGTGGCCTCAAAAGAAGATGCAAAGAATATACAGTCACCGAACCAAAAAGAACCAGTCAACACTCCATCCGTTCAGGCTGTAGAATATGAGCGCGCACCAAGTGCTGAAAGAAGAAATTTGAGCTGTACTGAAGGCACTGGCCAAGAATAAGGCTCCAGGAATTGATGGGCAATCAGCGAAATGCTTTAATACACTGACGAAGCACTGG